>JAPYZA010008702.1:0-19017 GCA_030522685.1 Eupelmus azureus | reverse complement strand
CGCTCGAACAACAAAGCGTATGCTAAATCTCGCTTTGTGCACGTCGTATCAAAAAATACGGTTCGATACATGAGCGAGAAAGTGATTTCAGCCTCGTGTGGACGTTTGCGCCCGAGCGAAGCGAGGGTGAAAAGGCCACACGAGGGTGAAATCACTTTCTCGCACTAGTATCGAAATGTACTATTTTTCGTTGTATAACTAAAATTAGTACCGACAAAAAAATTAACTTTGAGAATTGAAGTTACTGCTTCAAACGACACTTGCGTGCTCCATTAGAAATTTTTAGCCTGGAAAGTTTCTATACAATGAACATTATCTCTTTAAAGCTTATATCATATCCTGTTAATGTTAACAACTCAGTAAGATAATAATTTTCATGCAACAATGAAACAAAAAAAGATTAACATGCGACATGAATAAAGACAGGTGGGTTACAGTATAACGGGAGTCTCCTTGTGATGCTGGCCATGCGGAATTCAATCCTCACAAGCATCAAAGGCATCGTCGTTTTGTTATGCCTTTTATGTCGGATTATCAAGCACTGGTTGAACTTTTTTTTTAAAAACGTTTCCGGTTATTGAGTGATAAATATAATTATTATAAAAAGTGTATACACCTTTGGAACAATGTCTGCTTTAGTTTTTATTATAGGCCGTTTACACGCAAAAACATAAGACATAGGAATAAAAAATAATATTTGTAACATATCTATATATGTGAGATGTAAGTTTTATTCCTCGTATATATCTATAAATGTATATAGTTACCAACTTTATTTTCTTATTCTTTATATCTTACGTTCTTACAAGTAAATGACCTTATGGCAAACACCGTATATACACGGAGAAAATTTCTCTATATAAAAATTACAGGAAATATCACGGTAAACCTGGGACGGGTTGGAGTAACCTTAAAAATGTGGAAATCACGGTAAACATTGCGGTTAAATTATAGTGAATCGCTATAATTTTTACCGTTGCGCACAACAATTTTTACCGTGATTTTAATCATTTTTAACGTTGTGCAGTAGGTATTATATTCAGTGGGTCTTAAGAGTATATAATTACTACAGCAGGTGCTTATCAGAAGGATTATCAGTATCTGATCGGCTGGCGTCACCCAGCCAAACAAAGACAAAACATTAGGCAGCACATATGGCTGGTACTTATCAAAGGACGAAGAGCCAGTTAGTCAGTTCGTCCAAGGCAGTCCACCCGGAAGGTCCTCAGAACGAATCAAAATCGACGTTTAATTAAAATTATTAGATATTTATCAATAATTAATTAATTAATTATTTGGCTTCCTATAGTTGCTGCAACCCGTCTCAGGATTACCGTGATATTTCATTAATTTTTACTGAAAAATTTTCTCAGTATATTGTGTTACCATATATCAGCTACAATCAAATGTATTTTATAACACTCTAATCACAAAATCGCAAATTTGGTATGATTTTTTGGCTCTTGTGTTATAAAGTATAGTTCAATACTGGCGCGTAAGCTAACTTTCGGTTCTCTCTACTTATTTCCTCGCGTTAAACAATCAACTAACGCACCTGTATAAAACTGTACTATCGCTGCATTATAGTAAAATTTACAAAAAGCTGATTTAAGAAAATGTAAAGTATTCAAATGTATCAATTTGTTCTTGTTTTAAGTGAGCCGTTAAAAGAAACATATCAATAAAAGTTAAGGGATTATTTTTCATCTATCCAATAAAAGATGACGAGAAGAGGTAAAAAGAAAGAGCAATCGGAGGTAAGAATTATTAACGCCTTAATAAAGATGCACGCAAACGAAATATTTGTTTTTTAGACCAACACCATTTCTTTTCGTTATTACCATTTTAATTTGAAAATAGCAGATTATAATCAACGCATAGATATATCTATCAATACTTTAGATATACCTATCTGAATTTTCTAGCTCGGCAGCTTATTGTATGAACGAGAAAAAGAGCGAAACTATTTATCAGACAAGTTTTTTCGTTACTGGTACATTTTTATCCCACTGAAGATACACTTTTTAATTTCTTTATAAAAAGATACATCTATTGTTACAAATGTCTAATTCTTGAATAGAAATTTAAGTTAGACTTAAATCTTTGAAATTTCTTTTTATCCTCTACTTCAATCTTCTACTCAGGCCTCTTAGATTTTCATCAGTGCATTATTTTCATAAGTAAGAACGAATCTGAAATACAATCACTTTCACTTCACTCGCATGCAAATCATTCAAAAACAAACAAAAACACAGATTTCAATAAAAATTACCCCATCGCCTGCTATACAACCATCAGAATATAAAAACCTCAACCAAAAACCATGCCACACCCACCCAACCCCCAAACGACCACCTCTCCACCCAACAAAAAACCCATCAAGATCCTCATCTCTTATCCGTCCACCATCCGCTCTATCATCACGCTTCAAAGAGCCGGAGCACTCACTCGATATACAGAAAGTCACGTCTCGATCTATATAGCTTTGTGTATATCTTTCCCGCGGGCGCGCATCGCGTCCAATTGAGCGTTAATTGAGCCAACGAACACGCGCATCGTCGTGCGCGGCTATGCTGACGTCACCGCTCCAATTCAGCGTCTCGCGCTTCGAGCGAGCTGTGCTTTTCGATCGGCGTTCGCAAGCTGGCTCTTTTATCTCTCTTGTGTTGAAGATGTAGGGAATTGTGCGTGGGTGGAGGCAGGGGTTGGAAAGATTTTTTGGTGGGTTTAGTGGGGTTGGGAGTTAGATAGGGAGTTTTATGGGTTGGGTGATTGGGTAGAGGAATTTAAGAGGGTTTTAAGGGAGTTGTAGATTACGAAAGTAGCAGGGCTGTTGTGGTTGGGTGATTGGGTAGAGGAATTTAAGAGGGTTTTAAGGGAGTTGTAGATTACGAAAGTAGCAGGGCTGTTGTAGACGATTTTATCAAGGTTGACTTTCACATCCTAAGTTGTTTTTTTTCAAAGCAATTAGAAATATGACAATTTGTACAGATCGTCTTTTTCGACCTTTTTGTAGCATATACATTTATTCGAGTTTTATAAATTAATTTTAAAAATGCGAATTTTTAAAAAAATCTTATGTAAAATAAGGTAAATATAAGTACCTGACAGTTTAAAACGGACTTCTTGAAATTATACTTTTTTTAGCGCGTAAAATTCATAGAATTTTTGTTAAAATCCATAAATTTTATAAAAGTATACTGTTAGAGTTACTTTTATAATTTATTAAAATCTCATATGCGCTAAAGCTTTCATATCATTAGAATATTAAAAAAACATTTTTTTAACAAGGTATTCTTATTTAGAGAGTATTGTATAAACGTTTGAAATGAAAATCGACTGAGAAGAAATGACATAACTCATTCAATAAAGAGTACAAGCACAAGCTACGTTACTTACGTCGTCTATACAATAATTAAAATAACTGTTTTCAATTTCTTTCAAAAAATTTAGAACGAATAGGAACTCCGAAAAACAATAAGCTTCTTTTAATTAAACGAAATATCAATATGAGACATAATAATAATAATTTTACTAATATTATAATCTAAAACTAATGACTGCATGCGTTGATTGTTTAAAAAGAAATTGTTTCAGGCGCGGCCGAAGGGCGAGGGCCGGACTCCGTACCAGGGCAAGAAGCGCTGCTTCGGTGAATATAAATGCCCCAAGTGCAAGCGTAAGTGGATGTCCGGTAACAGCTGGGCTAACATGGGCCAAGAATGCATAAAATGCCACATCAACGTCTATCCTCATAAACAAGTGAGTCGCTGTCAATCTTCTTGTTATGAGCGCCGATTTTTTAATTCTGCCGGATTGCGAGACAAATAAATTTTTGAGCTTGTAGAAGAAATATTTTGAGCGAAAAGAAAATGTTTCGAGAATTATTATCATCTTGCTCTAAACGTATAAAATTTGTTCTTTTGGATAAGCAATTTTCATTTATCCTGATTAAAAATTGTACTTTAGATAGTATAAAATCGTTTCTAGAACTTTCTTTTATTTGCCAGATCAATAGTATACTATCAATAGAGTTTTTGGATATGATAAATATCAAAAAGATTTTTTTTTTATTTTTGAAACTTATTATTGCTAAAACCAAAATCTTTAAGTCGAAATCCTTGCTGATTTGTTATAAAGAAAAACATAATTAAATAACGACCAATGGCAGCGTGATTGAACATAATAGATTAAAGTATGCACAAAATCTCCTAATGACAAAATTGTTTCCAAGTCAACAATAACACAGCGAATCAACCTAAGAATAGCTCGTTGTTTTTAGTTCTATTCTCGGTTAATCTCAAGGCTACCTGAACTCGCGTTCAATCTACTCAATTCATGCAAGCACAGAAGCTTATAAGCATACATTCATCAACCTTTCATATTTCCTCGATTCCCAAACACTAATAATCGCAAAAACTCGTATCTAATCTCGCTCTACATTAGTTTAATGAATCTATCGAAAAGCTTTCAGTACACGTCGTTTTGATATTTAAAAACGAGCTTTTCCCGCGCTTTCGGTTGCATGTGCACTTTTGCGTATGTACGACTTACGAGGCGCGAATTACATAAGGCATGGCATCGTCACGGATTCGGTAAACGCATAAACTGCTCAAGGCTAATTATAGACGTAATTCCGCTCTCTATGCGCGGCTATTCGAACTTCTGGCCGCACCACTAGACTGACCAATTTTCCGCGCTTTTACTCTTTCTAGAGGTTCGCGCCGCGAAGTTGGGTGAAACGGTGACTGTTATTTTGAGTTATTAAATATAGTTTTGAACTACATTCTGTCTATGGTGTAATGATGTGGCGCTATATTTTTCTTATGCTTAGGTATCTAATCAATTGTATATCAATTTTGTAAAAAATTAGTAACTGACAGCATGCGCTGACTAAACGAAGTATGACCATGCAAATAATAATAATAATAATTATAAACAGATTTAATTAATTCAATAAAGAAATTATTAGCAAAAAATTTAAATATTTTTTAAAAAGCGGACAATTTTGACATCTGTTAAAAGCATAATTATAGTACTATTAATACGGATAAAAAAAACATCCATTTACTACGTAAAGTTTTATTGACAACTCATTCGTATAAAACGAAACACCTCTTATGATAATAAAATAATTCTTTGCGAAAATCGCGACAGTACGACTATATTAATATGTATACCTATATATCTCTATTTATACGTTAAAACATACAACAACGGTATCGTAACTTCATCCACTGAAAAATTTATAACAACAAAGTAATAAAAATTGTTTTCAAAAGAAAATTAATAAATAATACTAGAAGACTAAAAAAATTTGACGCTAACTCGTTTCTATTTATTTTTTTTAGAGGCCGCTGGAAAAGCCGGACGGCCTGGACGTGTCGGATCAGAGCAAGGTTCACCCGCAGCATCTCTGCGAGAAATGCAAAACACTTGGCTACTACTGCAGGCGTGTCCAGTAAAGAAATACTTTCCGTGGACTTATTCCGATTCGATCAACGAGCTACTGCAAGCAGCAAATTCGACAAATTGGGGCGTCAAACCTTTTAAGTGGATATGAGTCATTTGATATTTTAGTGTTTAATTATTGTTTAGCGTAGTGTAATTATAATTTTATGTAATTTACTAATTAATTCAGAGAATGATTTGAGCTTTCTTAACGATCTAAAATAATGAGTTTGTACTGAGATTACAAATTATTTTTATAATGATAATTTTGTATCTTACCGTGGTGTAAGAACATAAAATTCAACTTTGTATAAAAAATGTTTATACAGATCAAGAATTTAACAGATCTTGTTTAAAAGTTCAAAACTACTTCTGCAAAACTTAGATTTAAATCTTGGATTTTGAAAAAATGTATAAAGTTTAAATGTCATATTAGTTTGACTCATGTCCCTTTAAAAGTAGTACGATTCCCTTGCGTCAGGCGCCTTATCTCTTGCTCTCTTTTTTTGTATTTTTATACACGCGTGTACACGGCACATCTGGCACGTATTGTCGAAGTCGTGCTCTCTCTCTTTCTCTCTCTCTCACTCTCCTTGAACGTCAGGATCCATAAAGATGCTTTGCCCGTTCCAGACGTTGTATTAATAGCGCTGCTCAACATGTTTTCAGAAAAAGTATACGCGGCGCGAAGAGCTACGTTAAGAAACCAGCGCATAGTCTTAATATCTTAGTACGTTCAAAGAGATGTGGAGATACTTTCTTCTTTTTTCTATAATGTATAAAATGACGAAGACGCAGGCTCCTCCAATAATCTGTATAAATTCTTGTTGATCGATTTTCTGTGTATATACACTGGTTGAGCTTTCGTCGATGAACGGTGAAATCGTAATTATGGTGCCTTAGAAGTTTCGTCTTCATTTTGTCTTCAAGAATTTTTTATGTATTATCTTGAATAATTTTATGTAATTTTTAAGAGATAGATGTTACGCATTTAAATATCTTCCGTCTTGTAACTCGACAATGATTGTAGCGTTTGTAAATGTTACTAATGATGTATGAGAAACGAAAAGATATCTATTTTTAGAGTTAAAACTTGTATTTTGACAATTAAGAATTGTGACTTATTTCTTATTTTATGAAGTTATATATGTCTCAGTTGAAAATGAAGACACACAAAAATAACTGTTATAAATGTTATTATTAACATAGTGTGTGAATATGCATATTATATAATGTATGTAATATGCATATATCATGTTGCCAAATATACAAGCCAAAGATTCTAACGTGCGACGTTGTTGTCTTTTCTCATTTCATTATCACACCTGTAATTTTATTACATCCGTTTCGATATGACTATGCGTTACAGAAGAATTTATATAATACAATATACACGAAGAATGTACAGTACGTAGTCAAGGGTTAGTGACGACGAATAGGCGATCCGACGCAGGATCCTCACTGAAATACGCTGCTGAGTTAAACATCGTTGCAGTGTCTGTTGTCGGAATCTATAAAAAATATTTTAATTTCTTATGATTTTTATTTCATTATATTTGATACAATTTTTTTAAAATTATTATTATAATCAATATTAACACAAAAAGAAATGATTATTAATAAATTTTATTGAATGTTGGATAATGAATATTTATATCGAAAAAAGTAACTTTAAGTAACAAATTTTAGTTAAGTAGAAGAATATACCTCAACTTGATTTGAACAGTCAGCAGTATTTTTAACTGACTCGGCGTACGCTACGGCTTGGAAGTCCTGCATCTGTGGCAAATGGGCGTACTGATGCTTAGTGGGTGAGCTGGTTTCTCTGATGCTGACCGTCTGCTGTCTATAATCCTGATATATGCTTGGTCGTTGTTGCTCCTGTGAGTTCAGCTCAACATGGTATACCTGTTGCTGCTGTGGACTTTGTTGTTCTTGGATGACCGGTCTGTAAATCTGTGCTGTTGGTTGAATGGCCACTGGACTGGAAACGCTCGGAGGTGGTTGATTGACGAGTGTGATCACCTGTTGAGGCTCCTTGCCGTCCAGCATCAACGATGGTAAAATTATCTTGACAGGTGTGACGGGAAGCTGTTCAGGGACTGTCTGCTGCTGAAGTTCCTGTAACCTCGGAGAAGTCGAGAGTACACCGATCCCCGCATCCGCAGTCGGCGATTGCGATAAGGGAGAATTGCCGCCACTTTGTAACTGTTGTTGCTGATCTTCGGGTTGAGGAGGAATGGGTTTAGGATAAACTAGATGTTGTTGATCAACAAGGCTTATCACCGTTGGGGGTTGCTGTTGTTGTTGATTTATTAGTTGACTTGTGGGCGACTGTGATTGTGGTGGCGAGGGTGGCGAAGGAGGTGAGGGCGATACAGGTGGAGGCGCAGGCTCCGGGAAGAGTTCAGCTTTGAGGCTAGGTAGGAAAGCATCAATCGCGCGCCACGTGGGTGTCCAAAGGTAAGATTCTGGTTGGAGCACACCCGCAGACGCCATTACCAGCAGCATATTTTTGAGAGATTCAGGAATAGCCTCGTACAGATTCTCGCTATTGTCAGCATGCATGTAGGCTCGGAGAAGGTCTAGGACTGTCAACCACAGAGGTAGGAAGCCCGGCAAAGACAGCAGAGGATTCAAATGGTGTAGGAAGACCTGTACATTTTGGGTCAAAATACATTAAGCTTTGCAATTGTATTCTCGAGTAGAGAAAATTAGTTTTTAATGAAGGCCTTCAACTCACCTTAGATAGTAACATAGCTGCGCGAACTCTGGTTTCCTCCACTGCCAGAGGATCGGTGGGAGCAATCGGACCAAGCAGCTGAGCTAGTAGTGGAAATAGCACCTGCTCGAGACACTGCGACCACTCAACTGCCGAGAGCTGACTGAGGTCGTGAGCTAATAACGTGCTTTGGAGTGAAGTAATCGCAGCAGCTCGCACTGCACGCCTCGAGTCGCAGCAGAGTCTAGCTATACCCTGAAGCAGCGGTCGCCAAGCTTGAGGCCACAATGAGCCCGCCGTCGCTAGTACATTCTTGTTTTCAGGATTCGACGCGTCCCCGCTGTCTTCCTCTGCCCACGCTCTAAATACCTATCAAATAAAAAATACACTCTTTGAGTTTTATTCTATTAACTCAATAATAATAAAATATATTTAATATTGTAGCAATTTCAATTTTTCGGACTACTTTAAGGCCGTAAAATGCACTATTATATTTATTTCTGACCAACAATAATCCATAAAACTAAATTATTACAAAGAATATCAAAAAGTATATTCGCTAAAATTTTATATTATTAAAATTTAAGTAATTTAATACCTGAGCGGTCTTAGTGTGAAGAGTATGCATGAGGTCAAGCAGTTGAATGGGTGATTGTTGATAGTTTGCCGGCTCCTCTGTAGATATGTGAACGCGGCTGCGTTTGCCCGTTGTGCAGAGGACTGCTTCGGCAAAAGTCCTCACGCAAAGTACGCAGAGCTCAAAATTAAAGGGAGTAACATGAGCGACGTCGCGTACAAGGAATGTCAGGCTCTCGCAGCATTTGACCAGAGCAGCTGGATCATGCGGTTGAATATCGCGATCCAAAACTATAAAGTCAGCGGCCACAGGCAGAGGAGCTTCTGTACCCGTAGGTGAAACTAGCACCCACTCTGGCACAGGACTGATCGGTCTCGGATCCAAAACTGATACCTATGAAACCAGTGATTTTAATTTAGGAGTAATTGAAATAAAGGTATTAACATTGTACATTTGCAATTTTCATTCAAATTTGAAAAGCATAAGTAAATAAAATAAATCTTAACATACAGGCGATCTATTGCCAGAAGACTCATCTAGCACCGCATTCGATGGCTGCTTAGGCTGCAGCGCCCCGGCTCCTGAGCATTCCAGCAAATTGAATACAACCTTCCAGTCCTCCGTAGTATGAATATTTGCAGCGCCAATCTTCAGCAGCTCAAAAAGACCGTAGGCAATTTGTCGGGCTAGTGGAGCAACGGAGGCCGAAGGCAGGAAGGTGAGTGGCACTAGAGGCGGTAGAACCGTGCAAGCAAACTCTTCGCTGCGCAAAAGTCTGATGGCCAACCTCAGCATACCCACGGTTACCCGCTCTAGCAGATAGGGATGATTTTCGCGGGCAGCGCTCGTCAATAGGCCGTCTAAATGAGCTTGGATTACCGGCCAGATGCAGCCAATGCGATCGCGGTTGTGGATGGCCACGTCGAGCAGTTGTTCCAATAAGAAAACTGACGTGCCCTCATCGCCTGGATTCGCTGAGACCAGGGCAGTAACCAGCGAGCGTAAAGATTCTACCTGTAAATGTATTAATATTAATTAGTTGATAATGAAGTATTGGGGTGTATTATTTGTTATTAGTCGAAACTCGCATAAATATAATAATTATAATAATATAATTATAATAATATAAAGTTAATCTTGAGGAAATTAAAACATGAAATTTTCTGGAGACTGTTATTCGAGTTAATCAGTTAATCAGTCTCAATAGTAAATGGTTCAGAGAGTATTGTACATTTACTTATTTATGTGGAAGTAAAAATAAACAAAGTAATTAAAAAAATATAGTTAATAATTAAAAAAAAAATCTCTCCAGCGGGGAATCGAACCCCGGTCTCCCGCGTGACAGGCGGGGATACTGACCACTATACTACTGAAGACTTGATTTTAGGAGGAAACAGTGACATAAATAAGCACGCAAAGCAGCGCGGCGCTTCAGTCGTTTCCAACATCAATCTATTATTAGCTTACGTTCCTATACAATACATAGTTGTATTGAATATGCTTTTACGTTCACATTAACATATTCTCATTTATGTAAGTAATGAAAATTATAATTTTTTTTCTTTTTTCTTATTAAATTTGAGCAAATTAAAATTTATGAAGAATATTAAAAATTGAATTTTTATTCTTAATATTCCATCAAACGTTAAATAATAGACATATATCGAAAGCTGATTTAAAAGATCCTGATATTTTCTAAGACTTATTTAAATGACTATGAACTTTACAGCGAAATGCAGTTACCTGTAAAAATCTGCTCTCTTCAATAATCTGCTTGAGATAACAGTGAGCGACACATTCGATAGCACGTTTCTTAGCCACAGCTTCAGCTGGATGCGGTGTACGAGATGTGTCCGCAATATAAGAATATAAACTAGATAACAAGCCTTGCTCTACTGGCGGTGCCTTGGGAGTCGTTGATTCCCTAATAAGGCTTACTTTGCCGGTCGGGTCAATAAAATCTTCACCCTCCGTGATATTTTTCGGCAATAGTTTTGCCTTGTACAACATTTGTAGGCAATCGATTATGTTTTTCCATGAGGCTCTTAAAGCATCGCCATGCATGTGACAGATCTTGAAGAGAGTCCGCGTGGCCAGCTGACAAGTGCCACTGGATCCGAGTTTCAGAACAACTTGATCCGGCTGGCCGCCAGCTGCCAGTCCCGTGAATTTACACAGGCTCACAATCAGGGTGTCTAGGTCACTGGTCATGCCATAGTGTGCGCTTATGGCTGCGCAGCTGTTTTTGAAAAAATAAAAGGTAATTAGTAGCTGTATTTATATTTACAAAAAGTTTTGCAACAAGTTATATTTATTTTAATTTTCAAAGTTTTATAATGTTTTACCTAAGGAATGTTTGAGCAACTTTACGCTGTAAAGTACGATCTGGAGCTTTATCATAAGCTCGACATAAAGCACTGATAATAGGTGCCCAAGCTTTCTCTGCTAATTCTTTATCTATGAATTCGCCGGAGTCGCCAACTTTTATATATAAGCTTTCAGAACAAGCACCTCGTCGTAAAAGACATTTCCATAAATAATTTTCTTTTACAAGACCCGTCTGCTCTGCAGGCATGATTATTTCTTCACTCCTAGAAATATGATAAGAATTTTTAGAATGAAGTATTT
This sequence comes from Eupelmus azureus, assembly GCA_030522685.1. NCBI lineage: Eukaryota > Metazoa > Arthropoda > Insecta > Hymenoptera > Eupelmidae > Eupelmus > Eupelmus azureus. Next base: position 7,639 of record JAPYZA010008702.1, on the reverse strand, counting down.
TAATCATTTTACTTTCTCAAATAGAATAGTTCTTGATACTAACTTTATTGCTGTATATATTTCATCAAGCATGTCTTGATCAAAATCTGACCCTCCATTGATCTTTTTCAAATTTTTCTTGAATTCTTCCGCAGTCATGGGATTACTTTGTCGTTTGACATTATGATTGTGCTGATCAACATTAAGCATAATTATAGCATATGCTAAGGTGAAAGCAGCATCAGCGGAAGCAAATGGTCTATTGTTACTTTCCTGAAAAATATTGCAATGTTAGAATTTATCACTAAATTAAAATGTCACATCTAAATGTAAACTATAAACTTACATGCCAATGCTCAGCAAACTTTTCAAGTAACAAAGAAATAAGTGGAGCTTCGCCAGGCAATCGAAAAGTTTCCATATATTGACGAACCGCCTGATCAATGCGTGTGTCTTTTAAATTAAAACTATGAACGAAAGCGTGTAAGATACTTGTATTTTCTTTTTTACTGAGATACTCTCCGATTGCTTTCTTGTCTAAAGTTGGGTTTTCTCGAAGTAATTTAGCAATTTCTTCTGGATCAGGATGACCAGGTGTTCCGCCAAGAAGCCCGTGTTCGGTTAGTTTGGCAATACCTTCTCTTGGACTTTCATTAAATTTTTCTGAGCCAATCGCTAGCCACTAAAATATAATTTTCATTTCTTAAGTTAAATGATTCAAAACTAAATGCTCTTTCAATAACTACATTAAGCGTAAAATAAAACCAAAAAATTTTGATTTTAAGTAAAATCATACCCTCTTTTTAGTTTTGGTTTCCAATAATTTGTCTCTAGATGGAAGATTCGGCAAGGCACTATGTCTTGAGGGCTTCAACATTTCAGTATATCCTTTACATCTTGCTTCCATTCCAGCAATCAAAGAAAAAATAGCATCCAATGAAATAAATTGCATACTGTACATGCTTCCAACCATAGCTGAAGCATTCTGTGAAAATGTTTTAGGAGTTAATATCAATGTTGAATACATCTATAACCATGCAGTTAGTAGGATGAAAATATTCTTACATTGAACAGTACCTTTGATAGCATTTTCATTAATTCTTCGTACAAATTTATAGAAAATAATCCACAATCATAATTTACAAATAATTCTGCTGGTAAACCAGGTATTTTCCACAAGCGAACTATAGCTTCTACATAGCAGTAAATAAAATAGAATGTAACGGAAAAAAGAAAAAATTTTTAAACAATCAAATGATTATTTTTATACTTACCTAATGCAAGTTCTCGTTGCTCATACGATATCCTATTTGAATCAGAATTAACTAAATCCATTAGTTTGACAATGAATTGTTCCATTTGAAATTTTAAATGTTCTCTTTGTGACTCGAAAAGCAAAAACGATACTTGAAGATTGGCAGCAAGAATTGAGAGTCTGTCCGACCCTAACAACTAAAATAAGAAAAGTGAATAAATTTGTGTACTGAAATTTAACATAATTTTCTCATTAATTCTGTAAGTTCAAAAATGATATAAAAGTATGTAGGATTAATCCGGTTGTACTTTAATGTAGTATTTTATTTAATTAAAATTATTGACTAATAGGTAATTGTAAAAAATCTAAAAATGCACTTAAATTAAAAAATTTATAATCATTTTTTACATATTACAAACGTTATCATTATTATTCTAAATAATGTCCAATAATGTACAAATTAATTACTTTTTAATTACTATAATTTGTACAATAATTACTTACCAAAATTAGATTTCTTGTTAAATCGTCCTTACAAAGTGCAAGCAAAGATGGAAAGTTAGATAATGCATCAGCTGCCACTTCTAATGTAACTTGCAAAAGACTTAAACCCAAATGCATCATGATTTCAGTATTTTGCTTATCAAGAGGACTGCATAAAGAAACCAAAAATCGGAATAATTCTCGTATGCAAAGTGATCCATAGGGAGTGTGCTGTTGCATTGGCAAAAATCGAACTCCTTGGCTATTCACATATTCTTCAACAGGTTCACCATCAATCTTCATCACTGGTGCTTTTATACTGTTAATACTTGATGCATCATCCATAGATAAGTCTTCAACGCTACCAATTGGTGATTGAAAGTTATTACACTTTTCTTCTGCATTTATTTGATTATCTGTATAAAATAAAATAAATTTAATAAGTATAAAGATTCTTATGTATTTTATCTTAACAGATAAAATTAAATAAAAATCTATGATAAAGATTCTTATCTTAGATTTTTATTTAACCTTACTATTAAAGTAAGAATATCTAAAAGAAATTACCTGGACTCTCTGGTGCATTATTTTTTGCAGAAAAATCTGTGAGTGGAGTCACTTTAATTGAAAGTTGATTAACTTGTGTTTGATCATCAGACTGTTTACTTTCTACACTTGGACTTTGTAATTCTTTAGTATTTTCTGAATTAATTTTATTTTCATTATCACTCTTTGATGCATCGCCTTCATCAGGCAAATTGGATTCTTTTTGGCTTGGCTCAACACTATCTTTACTACTAGTATTTTTATTAGATTCATTTTTTAATAAACTAGATTTACTATCATCATCAAGTTTATCAGGTGTAACTTGATTTAAAGAACCCTGCATATCAACAATATTTCCAGCAGGTGTAATAGGAGTAGTAGCCAAATGACTGACTTTTACCCTTTCAACTGGACTAAGAAGCTGTGCTTCTGGGTCATCCATTTCATCAAGATTTGATTTTGACTTTGGTTTTATATGAATTTTACTCTTTTTAGATTTACTCCTTGTATTTTCCATACTACCTGTTCGCATTTTCTAAAATCATAAAAAATTTTGATTATTAATAAATATAAAGCAAATGTTATGAAATTTGTAAAATAAAGTTTGAATTTCTTACTTTCATACTTATAAGGCCTCTAGCATCTTCTGCAAATTGAGGTAATCTTACAAAAAGATGCTGCACCATATCACGTAAACAGTGTTCTGCTGTTTTTCTCAATAATTCTAAAATTATAATTTATTTCAGAAAATTAAAAGTATTATTATGAAAAATTAGGCACATATTAAAAAGATAATATTTTACATTTCATCACTTACCACTAAGACGAGTTTCGAAACATATCCTAAAACAACTAAGCATAATTTCACAAATACTTTCATTAGAAAGACTGTCACCAGAAGGTGATAAAACAAGTGCCCTTAAAACTTGAAGTATTCTCATAAGAACTACTCCATCTCCAGATGCATCGGTTCCAACAAATCTTGCATGAGTAACTGCATCTGCTATAGCTTCGACACATGGTACAATAGCAGGATGTTCAGGATCTAATTATAAAAAATTATAATAATTGTAAGTTAAGTGAAAATTATAAATTAATTCAATAAAAGAATATTTCATACCAATAAGACCATATGATATTATTTTATTTACAGCCGATAATGCAAGACTAGTTACAGGTCCTGATGTTTCTTCTGACCGAATTATTTCTAAAAAAGGAGCCATAAAAACTCCTGGTTCTATCTGAGATAAATGTTTGGCATCATTTAAAGCCTCCTTCAATGTTGCGAGACCTTTCATAAGCACATCTTGGTCTTCATCCTGTAAATTTTAAAATTATTATGTACTTTCATTTTAAATAAAATATATATATTTTTAAACATTAGAATTTCAAAGCTACATTATTACAATAAGGGTAAAATTTAAATTTAACACAGAAGAAGATTAGTACCATAAAAAATGAGAGGTCAAAGATGACAAAGCTATGTACATACAAAAGAAAATATCTTAATTGGATATTTTTTGTCTTAACGTTTGTTTGAAATAATAAAGTACTGCAATTGACATATCTCTGCAATATTTTAACATAAAAATTTGATAATTTATTCTTTTTTAATTAATACAAAAGATTTAATTTTTTTTATTAATATTGGCTTAATCAAAAATATTAAAAAGCTACTTTGTCCCTTGAAAAAAAGTTTCACACAGTTTCATACAAAATCACAACAATAACTACGCTCTGATAACTTTCTAAAAAACATTTACATCAGTTGAGCTGCATATTTGCATCAGCAAGTGATGAATAATTTCCTCAGTTCTCCCAAACCGTATGTTTACAAACTATCTCCACTATTCTATTTTTAGCGACCAAACAAAGCAGGTACCCTCACAGTCAATCTGATGAGACAGTCAAACAACAACACAAACCATCATCTACCACTCAAAAACCCAATCGAACCAACTCTCAGACACCTCCCCAAAATCCATCTCTGCAACAATACCACACATTGCTGCATCTCCAGAACCCCCCCCTGCCCAAAAAGAAAAACCCAGCACCCCCAAACCCCCCAATCCACCAAGACTTAACCCCGTCGCAGCAGCAACAAGTCTACCATATGACAACCTCATCTCACTCTCCACCTCAAAACCCGAGCAACGGCCTAACCTGGTGCGAGTGCGAGGACCACCTCACGCCGCGTCGCATCGCGGTAACCAGCAGGCCGACCTCGCCCTCGAGGACGTAGAGCCCGCCGCCCGGGCAGTTTGACCTCGGCATCCTGTCGCTCGTCGTGCTCGTCGACTCTGCGCTCTCCTCGGGCCTGCTCACGTCATCCTCGGCCGCCTCGCTGCCTCCACGAGCTCTCCTGCCCCCTGCCTCCAGGACCGCAGTCGGCGCGCCGCTTTTTTATAATCTAGATGTAACACGTCGACGAGAGCAGCAGCAGGAAAGAGACACACACACACACACACACACGACGTGGGATGTACTGTCAGACGCGCGCGCGAGAAGTTTTAGGGGTGATATGTGCAGGGTGTGTGAGCAGGCACGCACGCGCGAGAGTTGGGCCTGCAGTGTCCCGACCTGGGGCAGTGCACACACGACACACCGGATGACGTGTGTATGTGTGTGTGCGAGTGAGAGGCGCGACGATATACAGTGCTACGGCGGGCGCGGGGATTTTTTGTTGACGTCGACGAGTAGCTGCCTGCAGTGCACGTAGCTGTACGCGCGAGAGCGATCCGGGAGCTCGCGACATCTGCTGGTGGGTTGGGTATAGGAGTGGGGGGTTTTGAATCTCGCGCTGTCGGTGCGCGTTCGATTGCGAGCGGTTATGCCGGAATGTATAGGGAGCTTGCGATTGGGGAGTGTATAAAGTTTAGAGGAAAGGTTTATGGCCGTTACGAGTAATGTTGAAGTGTTGAAGTTAAAGTTTAGGAGAATGTTATGTTGATGTTTTGCGGATTGACTTTGTTGCAAGAGTTATTGGTACGTATATGTCATGATTATCAATCGACGGTATACGGAGATTTTTTTGGAAAATTTATTATGCTGTTTTAGAAACTATATAAATTCAAAAAAACAGTTACTATACTTTTTAGATAATTTTAGTAGACTTTTGATATAAGTTCATATATTTCAAGTAAAATTTATTGTATATAAGTTTAATAAAATTTCTTAAAAATTTTCTTAATTTTTTTACATTTAAAGCCCGTTATTGACTTAAAGAAAAGCATAGTAATTTTTCGAAAAAATTTGTCTCCATATATATTAATTTGATGTGATCAAATATAGTATTATCTGACGATTTTAATATCTTTTACTATATTTTTAAAATTTTCCAATAAAATTGGCTAAATCATCGGAATTATCTAATTTACACCATTTCAAAAAGTTCTAAAAGATATTTCCTTCGTCCAGTGTATTTTAGTATCCACATGCGTAACTTGAGATTGTCAGAACAATAAACTATATAAATACGAAGGCAAGATATGAGTGCATAACGCGAGGCAGAGTGCAACTCTAATAAGACATGGGAATAATTATTTATTCTCCATATTTTTTTGTAAACGTTCATTGCTTTTTATTTTATACATATAAAATAAATTAAGATGCATTTTTATCAAAGAATTTTTTGTTTTACGTAAAGATATTATATAAATTTGATTTTAATGAGTTAAATTTTCATTTCATTTCTCTCGTCGAATTTTAAATAATCACGTTTTACTCTAATAAAAATGATTCCATTTAATAACTAGTTAATTCCTAGCGAAAATGGATTCAATGCTATTTTTTGACTTATAAACATTTTAAATACGTAAATTTCTATCATGGATATGTATATATTTTATTGACAACATAAAATTAATAGTTAAAGATGAAAACAGTGAAAAAAACAAAATAAAAAATAATTTATCTTTATTATCTAAGTAAATAACCAATTATGTTTAACAATCAAGTACCAATTACAGTTTGTTCGTAACAAAAACGTTCTTCGTTAATACCATTTTCATCGTAAAGTAAAACGTTCATTATTCCCTAATTATTTAAAAAAGATTAGACATGATGTTAATCTATTGACTTTGCTATTTCTGAATGTAAATGATATATAAGAGTCTTTTATTAAAAGCAATAATGTAAGTATAATCATCATTTTTCGATGACGCAGGGCGGAATTTCATAAGTCACATTACTTTAATGAAACAAGGTGTTTACTATATGCTCTTAAGTTCAAATCTAATCGGATTCTAATGTGAGTGTAATTCACCAAAGCTTATGCTGCCTCAAAAAAAGAAAAAAAAAGAATAAAAAAAAAATTTCAGTGATATTTAAAAGTAAAAAAAAATTTTTCTGAACTTCAAATGATTTGAAACAATATTATATGCTTAAACACGCTAAATAATAATTAATACTAGACGATAGAAACTATTACTCATGCCGCTAATACATAAAAATTTTGGAGCAAACGTTCAATCATCGCGAACTGACCTTCCGAATACGTCATCAACAGAAATTACCTGCAATATAAATCTGTATAGAAATATCAGTTTCAAAAATCGTTAATAATTAAGAAAAATTAATTTTTAATTATTTTTTGTAAAATCTCTTATATCGATCTTTAATAAGAAATTTTACATAGAAAAATATTTGAAAAGACGATTAAACTTTCGGAAAAAATTACTATATTTAATTAAGAATTTTAGATGCAAAAAAAAATTGATACCAGTTACCTAACTGTCTTGTCAAATTATCAATAAAGTAAAACAATCATTTTAAATTTACTCAACAATTATTCCAAATCTTAAAATACCAGTTTTCCAAACATCCATCCCTCACTCCCAACCTCCACAACCCAAACCACCACCCATCCTCTCCAACCCACCCCCGCGTCAAACCCACCATCACCTCACCAGCACCAAAATCAACCCAAACCCCAATCGACCCCCTCAACTTCTTATCCTCGATCCCACGCAAGCCAGATCTTCACGCGGCACCTGTACAAGGTATACAGCACTACGTCAGCACGGCATTTAATTCGCGCTCACGCGCGGGCCTGTAGTAATATCGATCAAAAACAGAAAAGCCGGCCCCCGTGCCAGCGTCGACTTTCGACCTTTGAACTTGGAAAACAAGCGCGCTTCAAGGATGTGCACGCAAAGCTCGATTTTATACTCCCACGCCCTTGCGAGGAGCGGCCAGCGTCGAAGCGCGCGAAACGTATCCGGTGGGATAAGGATCGCTGCATAATTCGGCGGGGGCCGCGTGCCTGGAGAGTTAGAGGATATAGCTTTGGGAGCGTGTTTTGTTGGGCGGCGTTTGGTGAAGGTGTAGGGGGTGATTGTTTAGAGAGGCTATATTGGGAGTTTTGGAGGGAGGTGT
>JAPYZA010008700.1:0-10434 GCA_030522685.1 Eupelmus azureus | reverse complement strand
TGGTATAATCAGTAAATAATTTTCTAATTTTAAATCCGAGATTTTCTGATACAGTCCGAAGGAAGAACGACATCTTAAAATCTTCTTCGTTAAGTGTTAACATCAAGGGTTGGAGACGATCTTCTGTCGATGACCCTTGTACATCTGTTTGCGGTTGATTGTTGAAATCCATCTTTGTTGTGGGATGAATCCATTAATAAATGTTAATTATTTCAAATTTTAATGAGTGCCATCAAGCTTTCTTAAGTACATAATTTTTTGTATACTTTTTACTTGATTATGGTGCTCCAGTATACACTTAAATATAGAAAAATAAAAGCAAAATTACTTTTAATTATAGATAGTAGCGAATAAATATGTTTTAAACATAATAAGTGGATGTCTTTAATAACTAACATATTTGCAATAATTAAATGCAATAAACACTGCCCTTTGCAAATACTGTTTTCTTGATTGTCCAAAGATGACGTTTTGATTTTAAATATAACCCCCTATGAAAAGAGTCGTGATTCACTATAATAGGATAATTTAAATAAAAAAATGTCCATAAAATAAGTTAAAATTTATCTAATTTAGTTTAATTGAAGTATATTCTAAAGTTCTTTTTAATGATCTCTACTTCATAATGTTCAAAATATTTTTATTTGTACCATTTGTATTTAAAAATATTTTTGCTTCTGTTAATCTATATTCAAGTATATACGGGAGAACCATAATAAAGTAAAGAGTGTAAAAAAATTCAAGTATAGAGTGAGAAAGCTTGACAGTACTCAATATAGTTTGAAAAAATTAACATTTATTAATGAAAACTAAAGTAGATCCATTTTAATCTTTTTTATGGATATTTTTTAATTTAAAATACTCTATTATTGTGAAGTATGACTCTTATTTTAAATATTACCGCCCATAAAAATTGGCGGTAATATTTAAAATCAAAAAATCATACTTAGTCAATCAAAAAAAATGTTTACGGAGGGCTACGTGAATGGCAGTCAATTATTGTCAAAATATGGCCTTTTTCTGAAACTTAGCTCATCGATAAATCAGTTCAGAGGGCCCACGGGACAGAATCCTTCGAAGGGATTCTGTTTCTAGGCGAAAGTAGGCAAGTATCATCAAAATCCATGCCCCGGAGGGTTGATCTTCCCCTTGTTAGTATCAGTATCTTTTTTCTCTTTTGACGGTACTTAAACTCTGCCTGTAAATTTTAAGGGGCTTCAACTTGTTACTGCATAAAATAGTCTGGTTACAGAGAGTGTAGTTCTCCATTCGTGGAAATCTACAAATAGAGTTATTTTATTATAATATGTTTTTTATTCTGTGAAATATTTCAAATTTTATAAAGACTCAACTTTTAATAATAATCTGTATTGAAAGTTAAATGTATGAACATATTTTGCTTGTTCCTAAGTTAACATAGAGGTTGAAAAGGAATATTCGTATCTTTATTTGTACTTACCAAATGAGTGATGAATGGTATAATAATCAAACCTAAACCACTAACATAAGCTGAAAATCCAATAGCAATACCTCTCAACTGAGTTGGATATAATTCACCAGCGAATGGATAAATAATAAGGAATGATGCAGATATAGCTGATTTTGACAGCAAAAACAAAATTAAAGTTGATATTACAGCATCTGAAATATACAACATTTTCGATTTTATATACTTAATCTTACAGAATGGTGAATCATTACATAGATTTATAAAAAAGATTTAATTTAATGTTTAGATTTTTGTGTTGAAAAGGGTCTGCCTTAAAATGTTGTCTTAACTTAAAGAAAGATTTATTTAACGAAAACAGAACCCTATCCCCAAATCTCGGATTTTTATCAAACTTTGTAAAATAATTCTTTGTCCTAAAATATGTTACAAGTATCTCGGCGTTTTATTGGATGGGCCCTGGAGTCTTAAAGATGACCGATTTAAGGGGACAGGGCTAAGTTAAAAGATGAAAATTTCGAAATAACTGTTTTTTTATTCTTTTGTTACAAATAAATTTATTTATCGTAAATTCGTATATTTTAAAGTAATTTAAGTTTATTCAAATCTAAGATATCTTGATTTTACATAAAATGATTATATGTGCTATAACGGAGGAGGGAATTTCGCGCCAGTCGGCGCAATTACAGGGCGTGAGAATACCGGCCGGATATCATGAGTAGGCCCTTAAGGAACACAATATCCAGTGCGACGTTGGCTCTGTGGTAGAGTACGAGCTTCTGGATTCAGAGATCGTGGGATCGAATCCCGCGCCGCGTACTTTTATTTCCAATTTCTCCGAAATTCCTACCCCGTTACAACTGGCGCCCAACTAAATAACCCACGCATGACGGAGAGCTGTGTTACTCTCTGCGTGGCTCCTTTGACGGAAGAGAGGAAAAGGTGTCCTCTCTCTCCGATAGGTTTCCTCTTCGGATCGAGATCGAAACAATGTGTGTTTCTCTCTCCGAAAAGATGTGTTTCGGACTTTGCTCCACGAGTTTCTTCCCTCCCATCCCAATGTCCACATCACTGACCCCCCAGCTGGGGGCGGGGGGAGGGCCGGGGTTTCCTTCCAATTCAGTTTCCCGCCATAGGAAAAACGCACTGTCCTCTTCCTGCAGTGGGCATATGGTAAACGAGGCTCAGCATCACATGTGGAACTTGAAAGCAGTTCAAGCGTGATGGTGTTCAAGCGGACCTGAGTTCGAGGTCGGTTCTTTCCTTGAGCAGGGGATGATGGGTGAGGATTCGCAACTCCTAGAGCAGTTGTCGCTCCCTAGGAGTTAGGTCGCGTTTAGGGAGGGGGGTATAACGGAGGAAGGAATTTCGCGCTAGTCGGCGCAATTACAGGGCGTGATATTACCGGCCGAATATCATGAGTAGGCTCTTAAGGAGCACAATAGCCAGTGCGGCGTTGGCTCTGGTAGAGTACGAGCTTCTGGATCCAGAGATCGTGGGATCGAATCCCGCGCCACGTACTTTTATTTCCAATTTCTTCGAAATTCCTACCCCGTTACAGTGTTCAATTTTCAAAAAAAGGTCATTCCTCATCAAAAATATTTGGTACTATTAAAAAAGAATCTATCGTTTGAGGTGAATTTGATGTAGTGAGGAGCGCTCGGGGTACCGCTACACAGCGATAGATGAGCGGTCGAGATCAAAGCGATGCCCGCTCGACATCTTCCTGCTCCAAGCAGGGTAGCAGGGTGAAGAGTCCGGAGTGCTCGTAAGTACGAGCGGTGTCGTGGGTAGAGCTGCTGCCTCGGTGCGGTGTTGAAGAAGCGCTCGGAAGTTCGATGATGCTGTCGAAGACTTCCTTGTTGATTGGCTGCTGTGAGCGATAGGCGGAGCGTGCTCGCTCAGGAGACGATCCCCCGGTGAGGCTTCTGCGTGGCATCGAGGGAGGACACAGCACTAACCCCTCTACGTTGACTCTGGAGCGAGTCTAGGCGAGAGAAAGCCCGCCCGGCTTAGTGGAGGCTACATCACCCAGAGGAGTGGACAGGAAAGGGAAGAGGATGGACCCGGAGTGATCCCCAAAAACGAGGCACGCCTCGTGAGGGCGATAATACAATAAAGATAATTATTTAGTTATCTAAAAAACGTCCTTTATTCACGTCGAACTATAGTGGCTGCCAAAGACCATCTACGGGAAAGTGTTCGGGTGAGCGAAAGGATGCTCGTGCGGACCGGGCGTCGGGATTATATCTACCATACGTAGCGTTTTCTACGGCGTGATGGCCAGGGGCAGGCGTGCGACACCTAGCGGCATGTTCGCGAACTAGTCTAGTGTCCGCTGGCAGTACGGCGCGGAGTTTCAAAACGCGCGAAGAGTCTAAATAACGTTTGCATGACTACATGCGGGTAACAATTTTAACAAATGAATACCCTCTATCAATCTCCTTCAAAAACATTTATTCAACAAGTCGACGCTTCGGGAATATTATTAGTCCCCCCTTTTGAGACTACGAAAATACAAAAAATATAAAATTATAGTATTCAAAGATAAGTACATGAAATTCGAGGAAAACGCAGCAGTTCGTATGATAAAATATAAAAATACACCTTCTAAAAAATAAATAAAATATCTGCAATATTTAAACGGAGATATTAGAAAAAAATTGAACAATTTGAAATGTAAAAAATTTTAAAAGGTTAATCGTATTTTGCAACGTAATAGGTAATTAAAAATATTTCTGAAAATTAATAATATTAAATAAAAACGCGAAAAAACACATTAGCAAAGGAAAACCCGTAGGTTTCAGGATCGGTGACGAACGGTCATTATAACTGAGCGGCATTGTCAAAATCAATTGTGCTTTGATGAACACCGGAGAAACACTAAGGAGACATGAAAATTGTACTGAAATAAAATTACTCAATTTGATAATCTAATCGTAATAAAACATGGGAAACTGACAAGGAGAGGACCCCACCTCCGGAGAACAGATTTCAATGAAACTTTGAGGGAATGTTTTTTAATGAAAATAAAAAGACACGTGTTTTACCGTTTTATCGAATAGGCCTTCATTTCCAAGATATAGAGATTTAAATATTTCAATTTTTTTACCTTATTTTCTTGTATATTGATAATTTTATTTACCTAAAAGATTATTTTAATCTTTCAAATCTCTGCGGATCAACCTGTAATATAATAATTTAACTCATTTTACTGCCATACTATACTACAATATCAACAACATTAAATAAAATGTTAATTATTAAAAGATGTTTTAATTAAAACCAATGGTTAAAACCAGGTTTTTGCTGATCACTTACCTGTCGCTTCTTTTTTCGCTATATTAAAAGAATATCTTCTTCTAACAAAATTAATCTACATGATAATAATTTATATCAATAAAGAATACAATAAACCTAGCATCTAACCTAGCTCCGTATTGTCTCTTTACCCGCTTTTACGCACATCTCGTTTGGTCGAGACCAAACGAAGCAACGGAGAACCACGAACTAACAAACGTAACAATAACAAGTGATGTATTTGAAAATATGATGAATACTGTAAAAGTTAAAATATCTTTATGATTAAAATAAGTGATGTATAACATCTTTAAAATTATTTAGTGCTGGCGTTTCATAGAATTTTAATGCAGCATTTAAACCTCAACTGGAAGAACATTTAAATGTACTTTTAGCGTCAATCAAATTAGTATATCTTGTATTTCTAATTTTGAAAGTTTTTAAATATTAGATTAAAATTCTTTGTAATATTTTTCAAGATAAATAACTATTTCTTTTAAGAAAAATATAATTTTAGAAATTTAATTAAAAGAAGTAACAAAAATGCATGAAAATTTTTTGTCGCTCTATCCACGGGTTTTTTGTTAAAAATCATAGTTTAAATTATAAGTTTTGAAAAAATTTACTTGTTTTATAGTCATTTATTGGTAGAGTTATACAAATTATTATCATATAGATTAATTTTGTCAAAAGAAGATGTTCTTTTAATATAGTGAAAAGAGAAACGACAGGTAAGTCATCAGCAAAAACCCGGTTTTAACCATTGGTTTTTATTGAAACATCTTTTAATAATTATCATTTTATTTAATATTGCTGATATTATAGTATAATAAAGCAGTAAAATAAGTTAAATTATTATATTACAGGTTGATTCGCAGAGATTTGAAAGATTAAAATAATTTTTTAGATAAATAAAATTATCAACATCCGAGAAAATAAGTTAAAAAATTGAAATATTTAAATCTCTATATCTTGGAAATGAAGGCCTATTCGATAAACCGGTAAAACGCGTGTCTTGGGGATGTGGGAGCTCCATTTTTTACATCGCGTTCATGCTCGTCTGTTCTTTTTTTAAGTTGTCATTTACTCATACCTATGTATATATTATTATAATCCTTACAATTCACTCTATAAACAACGGTACGGATTTCATCATTATTCACCTTGTCTTTACCAAATTTAATAAACTTTTTTAATTTGTTAATAGTTTCGTTAATTGAAATCATATTATCTTATGTAGAACGGTATTAATTCGACATGTGAAATTTTTTATGTATGGGAGAACGACTTTTTCTAATGTTGTTATTTTTGTTAGTAGAAATTGTGGAACTAAAGGTACTATTAGCAATGTATTTCAGTCTTTTATTGATATATTTATCTATAAAATCCATGGGATATTCATTGCGTAAAAAGAATTTTTTAATGATGTTAAGATTCAATTCATGAAATAAAGGGTTAGATAGTTTAATATATTTATCTATCTGTAAGCGATGGCTGTTTTATTAGAGGTGGGATGATGCGAAGAAAAGTTCATGTACCGGCCCGAAGCAGTTTCTTTTCTATACCAATTAGTTGAAGCAATTGAACAGGACTGGAACAGAATAGGATAGAGAGTAAAGTAAAAATAGAAGGATGGATAAAGAAAAAACTAAATGTAGAAGTGAAAATAAGATAGACTTGGGATTGAAAAGGTCGAAAAACAAAACAATGGCTACCTATGAATGTCTGGAGAACAAAGAGAACATCATGAATAAAAAATATAAACTGGCAGAAGAGAAAGTGTATATCGATAACAGCCTAACATAGATAGAAAGACAAAATAAAAGAAAGGTACTAGAAACAGCAAAAGAACTTAAAGAGAAAGGAGGTTAAAATAAAATATAACAAAGTGAGTACAGACAAGGAAGAATGGTTCTGGAACGAAAAATCGGATAAATGGTTTCGGAAAAGTAAGGAATGAAAGCGCAATAAGAAAAGAAAAGCAGATAAGAATTGTATTTTGGAATATTGCAGGATTAATAAAGAAAAAAGAAAGTACGTGGAATTTTATCAGAAATCACGATATAGTAGGACTATCAGAAACCTGGGTAGAGAAAATACAAGAGGATTACATAAAAAGAAAGTTAGGAAAAGAATATGAAATGAGAATTTATGATGCGAAAAAAGAGCATAGGAAGGGAAGAGCCAAAGTAGGGATGATATTGGCCTATAGAAAGGACCTTAATTTGGATGAAGTGAAATGGAAAGCTCATAAAAATGAGGGGGTTATTGGAGTAGAAATAAGAAAAAAAGCGAAAGGTTGACCTTATTTAATGTATATATATGAATAGATGGAAAAAAGAAAATTTGAAGTATTTAGCAGAAAGAGTAGAAGAAAGGTTAGATGAGAGAATAATAATAGGAGAAGATTGGAGTGCAAGAACAGGAAGGGCCCTTTTTCATGCATCAGAAATGAATCGATAGATGAATATTTCTATGCAATGGGAGGGAAACTTTTCCCTTCCGCCTCTCGAAAATAGTCAAAATTTTGCATTAAAATTTTTTTTGAAATTATTTAATACATTTTTTTTTAAAAATTTTAAAATTTGGAAAATTTTTTTTTGAAGAAATTCGAAAATTACGATATTTTTTTTAAATTTAAAAATTTTGAAAATACTAAAGAATTTTGGAATTTATTAAAAATAAAATAAAAATATTAAAAAATATTGTTAATTTTTATTGACACTGTACAACCCACAAATTTTCATCCCTTTTCTGTGCACAAAAAAGGGCCTATGCATTCTCTTGTTTTAAAAACACAGTGTTTAACAAGGGAGGAAGTGGCTTTTTCAGACTCGGATGATGTTGTGAGCACCCGTGTCCGTCTCGGGCGCCCTTGGCGCCCGAGACTCTCACTCGTGCTCAAAAATCATCCTTGCTAGAAAAAGCCAACTTTCCTCCTTAGTTGAACAATATACTGTTAGAAGTTCGAGATACAGCATAATAAACGGAGAAGGAAAAATCCTGATAGATTAACTAGAGGGAGACAGACTGCACGTCATAAACGGTGACATCGAATGAGACAAAGAGGGAGACTGGATATGCATAGGAGGTAATGAAAGCTCAGTTATTGACTATATAGTGGTGAACAAAGAAGAAAGAGACGAGATAAAGAAAATTGAGATAAAAGACGATCCGGACTCAGATCATATACCACTGACAGTAGAAATAATCTGGACGGCAGAAGGAAGAAAGAAAGAAAGAAAAGAAGAAATTGAGATAATAGAATGGTCACAAGGAAGTATAATGAAATTCAAGAAGGAAATTGAGAAAATAGAAGGAAGATATAACTGGAAGAGTGTAATGCAAAAGGTAAAAGAAGCCATCCCAAGGAAAATTATTAAGGGGACAAACCACCTTTAAGTCTTGAAAATAAAAAAAAATTAAAAAATCATTATTTAAAATTTTTTAACTTAATTTAAAAAAAAAATGAAAATACTTCATGAATGTGGGGGGAAATACCTTTATTTTAAGCAGTTATATGCTATAGTTTGTTTCATCGAAGCCCACCCTAGTTATTCGATAAAGCTTCATATCCATAATTGCTGCTCCGTAAGGTTTCTCATGACCAGTTCGATGAAATTAATTTTTCTAAACGGATTCAGCTTCAGTATCCTGACCAATCTCATATGAATGAGGAGTTTTTTAATTGACTGAAAAAAGTGGTACTAAGATGTATAAATAGGGTAAAATTTAATAATTTTATTAACATTTTTTTTTATTAAACTGATTTTTTGCACTAAAATTAAAAAATTTTTGTTTTTCAAAAATCCCCTCATTCATGTGAGAATGATGAGGATACTGAAGCTTAATCCGTCTAGAAAAATTAATTTCATGGAACTGGTCATAAGAAACCTTACAGAGCAGCAATTATGGATATGAAACTTCATCGACTAACTAGGGTGGGCTTCGATGAAACCAACTATAGCATATAACTGCTTAAGAGAAAGGTATTTTCCCTCACATTCATGAAGTATTTTGATTTTTTTTAAATTATGTTAAAAAATTTAAAATAATGTTCTTTTTTATTTTCTGGCCTTAAAGGTGGTTTGTCCCCTTAAAGTCTACAATGAAAAAAAAAGAGATATGGTGTGATCAGGAATGCAGGAGGAAAAAAAGAAACTTTAGCAAGCTTAAAAAAGAGAAAAAAGAACGAAGGCAAAAGGAAAGAGTATCTAGAAAAAAGAAGTGAGTGTAAGAGTACAATACAAAGAAAAAAAGAGGAAAGGAAGATGGAAGAGGTAGAAGAAGCAAAAAAGGATAAGTCAGGAAAGAAGTTCTGAAATATGATCAAAAAGCAGAAAAGCACCAGATGAAGAAAAGAGGGAGGTTGGAAAAAAAAGAAATAGAAGAAATAGTTAATAACTTAAAAATGAAAAAAGCGGCAGGAGAAGATGCGATTACCAATGAGGCGTGGAAACACGGAAAAGAAAAGCTGGTAAAAGTAATCACAAGAATAATAAATGATATATGGAATGGAGAAGGATTACCGGAAGAATGGGAAAGAGGCATAATAAGCGCTATTTATAAAAAAGGAAGGAAAGAAGATGTTTAAAATTATAGAGGAATATCACTCATGGACACAGGATACAGAATATACGCAGAATTCCTTAAAAGAAGATTAGAGAGAGGGATAAAAGAAAAAATATCTTGGATGACACACAAATGGGATTTAGAGAAATGAGAAGAACGATTGATGCGATATATATATAGCAAAATCCTTAATCGGTGAGAACATCAAGAGGAAACGGGAGAAGGTATTTATCTGCTTTGCGGACATGAAAGGAGCATTTGATGAGACAAAAAGAGAGATCTGGAAAGCTACAGAGAAAGCAGGAGTTGAAAAGAACGTGTTAGAGAGAATTAAAGAAGTATAAAAATCAACGAGATGTTGAATAAAAATTTAATTTTTTTTTTTTTAAGAAAACATCTTTAAAAATATTTTTAATTTATATTCCTTTTATTTCTGGAATATACATAAATATTTATTAAATTAGAATGAATTAAGACATCATTTTTATAAAAAAATTAAAAATTTTGAGAAAAAATTCTAATAAAATGTTAATAATTGATAATAACTGTGCCTTGAATCTCAAACA
Organism: Eupelmus azureus; assembly: GCA_030522685.1. Taxonomy (NCBI): domain Eukaryota; kingdom Metazoa; phylum Arthropoda; class Insecta; order Hymenoptera; family Eupelmidae; genus Eupelmus; species Eupelmus azureus. Next base: position 549 of record JAPYZA010008700.1, on the reverse strand, counting down.
AAACATTATATTTAAATTATTAATAGTTATACATAATTATTTACAGTTATAAAACTTATTTAGATGTTTTCATATTTTTGTTTTCCGCTGGGAATGTATGAAATAATGTCAATCTTGTAATTTATGGTCTTTGCCTGTTACATGTTATTACTCATACCGTATATCAAAATTTTGTTATATGGAATCCACTGAGTTTATGATCTGTGGCAGAGAATGCTTAAGTTGAGCTTATTTCAAAACTCAACTTACGACTAAAAAAACTATGCTAAAAATTTCAAATGTTTAGTTCATTTCAGAATTGTCCAGAACAAATCAATTTGGTGTTACAACTTCATGATAATGTCTTTTTTTATATTTTTCTTCGTCTATCTCAATTTCATAACTCTTCTGCATTTCAAACTTGATATAAATCTGCCGAAAACTTATTTGTGTTTTTGTTTCTTTATTTTTTTTTTAATTAATGTAAAACACAAAATAGAAATTTTACTTTCATTGATTTTAACCTTTGAATCCCGAATAAATTTTACGAAATTCCAATTTTAATTTCAT
>JAPYZA010008699.1:0-10979 GCA_030522685.1 Eupelmus azureus | reverse complement strand
AACAGTCGGCGGTATTAGAGACTTAGAGAACAATATAGATCACTTAAACGTGCAAAAATGATCTGTAATATGTATATAGTAAGTATCAAAAATTTATATTAATAAAAGTTATGATATACTATTTTAAATAGTTATAAATGTTTTGTTCATTTTGAGTGATTTCAACCCAGGCTGGCCCCCTTAAGTATCTGTCGATTGTTACAGTTTTTCTATTAAAAATAAAATTGAGATTTAGTTAGTTAATGAAAGAAAAAAATTTGTTTGAAGAGTTTTTAATTTTTTCTTGTTTGTCACTAAGTAGAATTTCTAATTAGCCACGAAAAGCAATTTTCGTCGTACAGACAGTTACCCTTTATTTTTCGTTTGTGTATTTTACGTGATTGTCATTTTCCACTTAGCTGAATTGATGATATTACTAGGCCTTCAATGAGAATTTCGTAATGTAGTTATACATCTAGAAGTTGTCATTTAAACTTACATCTAAAAATAATAATTCAATGAAAAGTTCAGTTATAGAAATTATTTTACATTCTTATTTTCTAACTTAAAGTGATTATATTATGAAATTATTATTTTCAAACGCAGTGTTATTTTTTTCATGACTAATTTTAAATAAATATGCAAACTGGTATCTCAAAGCTGTTATCATTATGCCCGTATCAACGATGAATAGCAACATAAGCCGTGAGAAATTTAGCCTAAAAAGAAATCTTGTGCACCCTCTAGACGACGAGAAAAAAATAGATGGCAGCGCGTGCAGAATTTTTCATCGTTATACGTCGTCGAAGAAGAGTTTATAGACAGAGGGTCGGAGAAAACTAGAAATAAATACAAATTGCCGGATCATCGGCTTGGTGCTGATATGCTATACAGTGTGGTTCTATATGTTTCTCGTTAACTTACATAAATTGGATTCTTTTTACAAACTGTATAAAAATTAATTAAGTCAGTTAATAAGCTTTTATTTCACACAGAATTTTAACAAGATATCGTAGCCATATGACAAATGACAGTAGTTACTTGTAACTGTTCTACAATAATTGCGTATTTATCGTTATTTAATTTGAATATATAAATGTGTGTTAGAAATATATAAATGTGTAATACATATAAATGACACAAATGTTAAATTGAAGTAATTGCGATATTTTTATAGATTTTTTAGCCATATAAAATTGTGTCGCTACATCTAACCTAAAATCTTATCAGAGATTGTTCGTAGGGAAAAAATTATTATTCTATGTTTTAAGTTTTTGGAATGAATAAAAATACTTTAAATTTTGAAAAGGTTTTAGCTAAAAACAGTTTCTTCAAATAATTTTAAAGAATAAAATAAATGTATTAGTTTCTAAATTCGAGCATTTCAACTCGACAGAATTGAAAGGAAGGGAGGAAAGAGTCAGTAAGTGAGAGAGAAGATAGACTTGTTAGAGAACTAATGAGCAAAGTCTCTAAGTAAAAAATATAGCAGAAACGCGGACTTGATCGCATGTCTTATTGCAATCTGGAGTATTGAGAGTGTGTCTGTTTTTTTTTAAAGCGGCATTGCGGGCAAATTCTCATTCCTCGCAAACCAATTGTGATAATCTTCGCCCCTCTATCAACCTAAGGGTTCCACAAATTAGGCGCGAAGTGTTTTTATATCTAGCTGCGGATCAAATGGCGCGAGTAAGCGCGCGGGGCAACTTCGCCTTACTTCATTTTGCGATTATTGGACTGATAAGACAAGTCGGGGAAATTTGTTTTCTAATAATCAGTGTTCTGTTACCCTTGAGAAACTTTCGCCTCGGAGTCAGTTTTTTTCCGTGGGTACCTTGTTTTGGTTTGATAGTCATTCTTTTTTGTTTTTTCTACGAGGGACTTTTCTTTTTTTTTTTTTACTTTATTGAGTGAGCTGTTTTATAGTCTTGCATGTTCAATACTTTACTAATGCTCTAGCAGTTGCACCAGTATCTATACATATACATTAATTCTTCTTCCTTTATGTATTTTTATTATTCTCGTCTTATTCCTAATTAGAAGCTTTAGGACAAGTGCGCCATCTTTCTCCCAGGAGAGCCCCGCGGCGGTTCGTCAAGAGGTTGTTGGCGAAGCATTCTGAGTTTCTCTCAGGCGGACCTCGTAACTACTCTACATATACTCTGCTACACCAAAGAACAATCTTTATTCCTCCCCTCCCACCACTGCGCTCTGTCGTCTAAATAATGTATGGGTCCGCCCGCCAGTCGGCTTCAAGTTCAAGGGTTGAAAATTTTACGCACGCGTCACGCGCAACACGTTTTCACTATAAACCACCACGGCCCTCTCGTTCTTGCCCCCTTCTTCTTCTCAGTTCCGAGCATAAATTTGGTGGCAGCGACCTTCTCCAAAGCGGCACCCCTTTTGTCCTTTCTTTACGTTCGCCAGTCTCTCTGATTAAAGTTTTGCTTAAGCTAGGTTAGTGTCTATCGAGGACGTAGAGTGATCTTAATGATTTTTTAAGATTTCTAATAATCGATTAATTTAAACGTTTTATGAAAAAGATTGTGCTGTTAATAATGTTTTTAAAAATTAGTAAGTGATTAAAGAAGAAATAATTGCGCTACTTTAATATCTCGGATCTCATCATGCCTTTTTTTGTAAAATTGTATTGACAGTTATGAAGTCCTGTAGAGAATGAGGTAACGAGGTGTATGTATGCAGTATATAAGCATCGCATGGGTTGGGAAAATAAATACAAAAGTTCAAAATATTTTAAATTTATTTTCAAAATGATAAATACGCCTGTTTTATCAAGTTGAATATAAAATTTTATTTTTACGTTACTTATTTTGGCTATCATATTTAATTTTATTATATGACATAAGCTAAATCTGCAAACTTGTTGGTTCGTGTATATCTGGTGGTGAATGGATCAATATTATAGTGAGACTTAATTAGAAACTAATGCTTTTATTTTTACCCAACTACAGAAAAAAAAAAATTTGAAATAAATGTTTACATAAGTAAATAATTTAAAAAAATTTTAAAATTAAAAAACTATGTCATATAATTAAAATATTCAATAAACGATTGCTTTGGAAGTCGCGTATTAATGCTTAAAACGATCTAATACACGCACTGGTTTTCAACGGATAATTTTTAAAGCTTCGAGAAACAGTATTCAGGAAATTTGTCTCGCGTGCCGTTGTGGCGCATTGGGAGCGCAATTCGAGGATAATATTTACCCGCAGTCTGATGGTTTTCCGTCAAATCAATAGAAGAAGGGGGGAGAATGAGAGTGGATTGAAAGGGCCCGCGTGTTTGCCTCGCAAGGGATGTATAACCGCGCATTCGCGCGATAATCCACCTCGTCATCAAAACACCGCAGATCATCTAACAACAACACTCTGTACGATTTTGCGTAAAAAGGTCGAGATAAAGAATGCATTTAATCTTCTTCCGATGTAAAGTTAATTCGTTTGACTAAACTTAATCAGAATTAGATTTAATTACGTAAAAGCTTTGTTTTCTACAAGCAAGTTATAAGCTTGGTTAATTATCTAGATTTATTTAAATTTAAATTATGTGTATTCAAAATTAGAATATCTATAAAAATACTAAAATATTACTTATACTAATAAAATTATACCTAAAAACAAGATATATTATTTATATCTTGTTTAAAATAAACGTTAATAAGTTAATTCTCGAGAAGTGAGTACATCTCTATTATCACTGATCATATATAAAAAGTCTCAAAGTTTTTCAACTTAGATAAATATACTATATAATATATTTTACTTTTTAAAAGAATTATTGCTTATTATATATCATCAACTATTGGTTTGTTTTCTAATTTTTAAAATATTAATTGTATCTACTTCGTTTTCCCGAGATTAAATTTTAATTGGCTAATTTATGAAGAAAGTATTTTATTACAAAATTTTATTTAGCCAACGCCATACTTTGCTTCGTTTGATACTTTATTCTTATTAGCATGAATTTAATTATGGTCGTCACTAAGACCTGATGAGTCGAAGGATCGCCGAAGCTTGTGGACATATTGCATAGCTGTACGCTTATTGTTCATAAATATTCATTTTCATATTTAATATCGCTACATAATGAAGCACAGCAGTGCCAACGGCGTTGGAAGCCAAAAGTTTTGTCCCTTTAAAAATTAACTTCTGGATACTTTGATCTATGTGGGTGAATGATTCTTTAAGTAAATTGACGAGTATAAGCTAAATGACGCTTTTGCATTTGCATCTACTAATACAAAATTTTGTACAGAATTTTTTTTAATACAAACAATAAATATGAGATATCGTAAGATGTAAGATTTGAATTATTAATACTTAAATTTACTTTTTAAGTATCAAATAGAAAATACCAAACTGAATGAATATGACAATATAATTAAACTCATTTAAATAGGCGCAATTGATCAGCGCTTAAATAAACGAGCAAATAAAGGTATGGTTCTGAATTCACCGCTTCGCTCGACTTCCTTACTTAAGGCTTGAAATATTTGCTGAGACTTTCTTTTTCCAATTATAATTAACCTTAATAATATTCATCTCTTCCGCCGAATGAAATAAAGGCGCGCAGTCAGTCAGTCACCTTTCCTTGGGGAGGACGAGCTGAGAGATTATATTAATTAATCTGTTAAGAATCGCGGGATTCTTCCAGGGCTTTGAATTTCTCCTCTTTTTCTTGCCTTGAAAACAGTTTTCTTCAATATCATTATTGACACTTTTTACTTCGTTTCAAGAATATTAGTACGAGCCGCTAATTTTTTAATACAATATACATTAACAAATTATATTGTGTAGGAAATGACCATAATCTAATTATTTATTTTATACGTATGAATATTCTGCATTCCAATCATAAGTTTCATATTCAATCACAGTAATTGTATTATTATCGATAAAAATAAATTTATCTTGATAAGAAGACTAAATTTATTTTTCTAGATAATTTTGAATTGCGTCGTATCAATTTTTAAACTTTAATAAGCATAATAAAAAAACTTGCTTTTGCAAATTCTCCCACAGCCACAATAACACATGAACAGCATCATTTTTCGATAGCTACAGGCAAAGTGCGTCAAAATGTCAGGCACAACTTGCGGGAGTGCATGCAGGAGGCAAATATTTTAATTAAACTAAAAACCGAAAATTTGCGGCCGAAAGCCGCTAGCTGACCGCACGCGAAAAGCTTACAGGAGGGGAAAAACTTTTTTGCCGTGCCTGCGTACACCTGTAACACAGGCCACGCTTTATCGGCCGCGATATTTCACACGTCCTTCTCCCCCTCCCTCTCGTAAACTTTTCCAAATATTTAATTAACATATCGGAAAATAAACTTTTCGCGCCTAATACACGTGCGAGCCATTGGAATTAAATTGTCCCTCGGCCTCGTGTTTTTTCGAAGCGGCGTTAAATTCTCGAAAATCTAGAAGTCGATATTTGCAATAGGGTTGGAGAGCCCCACATTCCATAATGACTCGCTTCGTTCAGTTAATAAATAAATATTACGCTTATGGAATGATAGAATTTTTACATTGTTTAAAAATTCTAACTTTAAAGTTAATAATATATTCAATGTATTCTATTAATATTAAGAAATACGTTTTTCCATGCAGAATGCACTGCATTTTACGTAATACAACTTAACGATGTTTGGATAAATAGTAAACGGTGCGTAACAAAATTTAATGGCGCATAATACTCTATAAAATCGATGCGAAAGCAGCATTACTACACTATGAAACTTTTATTTCCGAGGTGTAAACGTATACCCTTGTCTTCTTGTTTTTCAAGTCATCGTCGCCTTTTTATGCGCTTTATATCTACAAAACAGTTCAGAGCTGAGAAAAAGGAAGACGTTATCGCAAGGCAAGTAAACGTCAGAAACGAAATTTATGAGAAATTTGTGGCCAATCGACGGCGAATCGATCTGCATAATAACACTTTGGCGGCGTGGAGGCGAAATGCAAATTTTGCGCCCCTGCGCGCGTCTATGCTTGTCTTTTATTTCACTGACTGTAAAAGTTCTTTCTCCTTTTCTTACTCTGTGCGTGAAAAAAAGTTTTTCTTTCTTTTTCTTGCTCATTTATAAATCTGTACGTTCTCTTTTTTTCTAGTTCACTTACCTTTTTCTTGTGTAGGCCGTTACAATGTTTTGTAAGACTTATAATCCTTCTTTATAATTTAAACATCTCAACCTAAGATATTGACAATGACAAGCTGACCAGTAAAAAAGATCTAGCAAAAAAGAAGAATTTTAATAGAATATAAGAAGTTATGAAGTAATATTTCTCTTTCCATAAAAATGGTAAATTCTAAAAGAAATTTTCATCTTGTTTTTGACCTATTGTAAAAAACATTAAAAAAAAGTCTGATAGTTTATTTATTTACGTTTACATTCCTTTGCTACACATGATACGGTAAAAATTATTTAGATAAGACAATGACATTATAGTATGTTTTTGTATTTGAAAACTCTAGTTGGCCTTGGCTGAATCAAATTGGGAAAAAATTGTATTCAAAAATGCTGTTTTTCAATTTATTTTATCAGTGTTTCGAAGTGTGGGATCTTCGCCCTTTACAATGCAGTCTGTTGAGAGTTTGAAATTGCAGTGCGAAACTGGCGGATATTGTATGAACCTGGCTTGTATGATAGATTAACTTATTGAATGGAAATAAAAGTTTTATCTGTGAGGAAACATGATATTATATTTCTGTAACCACAGATTTTACACGATTGTAATAAAATAATAAGATGACTTGTATGGCGGAATATCTTGTTATTTATATTTAGATTAATCGTTATATATAAAGATTGTTTAAAATTTAAAGTCTAGAGAGTGGCAAATTTCCTAACAACATTAAAACCGATCGAACATTGTCTTCATTTATAACTTCATTGAATTACAAATCTTTAACTATATCAACTGAGACCTTCACCTTATCGGAGAAATAGAAGAGCTAGAAGAAATAGAGTTCTTATTTGGAGAAGTAGAGACCTTTGCCAGAGGGCCTTAGGCTCAATTATATCTAAATTGTTGGTAATTGCCTCTATTTCATTTAAAATACCGCGGCAGTTAACAGTGAAATACGAACTGGGCATTGACAGGAGTTTGTCTTTAATAAAGTTGAAAAGTCACTGGCAGCGAAACGTATCCACGAGGAGCTATCAGTTGTTCCTCCTCCCGTCGTTTATTTTGTTGCACATGCTTTACAGTATAATTTTTTTCATAACTATAAATACAGGATATGAATTTGTTGTAACGATATTTCGTAGCACAGAGACAATTCGTGTCTATACTTACGTACTGGAACCACCTGTGGTTCCTCTATATAATTTATCTTCCAAAAACGTATCGTTGATTATCATTGATAATGATGATTTATCGTTCATATTTTTTATAAATTTTATTTTTATTAAATTGAAATTCTAATATAAATAAAATAAAACCATACAGTAAAAAAAAACATTTCTTTTTAAATTAAATGAGTCGAAGGAGTCAAAGATTTTACCTTCAAAATTCGCTCATTTAAGTAATATCATAGCCAGAATAAGAACTCTTTCCTCTTACCCATTACCGTCGTTTTGACAATAAAACAAACGAGGCCAGTCGTGCCAGAATCTCAGCGGCGATAATTATTGCACTCCGCGCCGCTACACAAAGCGCCAGTTACAAATGATTCGGAAGATTTCGTCTTTGATTGCCAGTAGCGCCGCGCGCGCACTTAATAACGTTTTACCTCGAGAAAAGGGTCGAAAAAGAATTCCTCTCCCTCTTTACGCGCGAAGACGTCTTTCAACGCGCCTTTTTCAGACTTGCACAGCACAAAATTTCTCTGTCCCGATAATTAAATCTAACGATTGTCATATTTTAATTGTTCTTCTTCCGGCGAGCCGAGGAAAAACAGTGGGGGCTCACGCATCTCTTCTTTACTCCTGTTTTTACTCCTTCCTCTTCCTTCTGTTCTTCTTGGCAAATGCCAGAGTCGCGGACTTTGATTCATTATCGCAGAATAGCCGCCTGGTTCTTTTCTTGCCTTTTGCGTGAATAAAATCGGCTCGTAGCAGTCTTTAATTTATAGCGTTATGATTTTGATCGCTTTAAATGAATAAAGATTATAATTATAACGCGAGTACCGAAACTTTTTTTAAATACACAATTGTTATAAAATATGTAATATTTTGTTTTTTAATCAATTGTAAAATGCGATTGATTATTCTGATTATTATTGCGTTTTATTAATTTTTTTTAACTATTATCAGAAGTATGTTTATTTTTTAAAGTTGCACTAAGCTTATAATACCTACAGAATATTTGAGGGAGACGATTGACGGGACAAACATGGTATGGAAGGAGAGAAGACAAGACACCAAGAATGTAATGTATACCATGACGGCGAAAACTTGTCTTTAGACACTCTTAAAAACTTTTCTAATTTAACCCCATCGTATCTTGTAAATTAGATTTTCTTAATGCGACGCTCAATAATAATCTGGTTTAAATTAGGTAATGAATTCACTTAATATTTAAAAAAAAAAAAAAATAATAATAATAATAATAATATGGATTTTTTAAAGCATCGATAAAATCTAATTTTTATTTAATATAAAGACTTAGAAATAATCTGATTTTTATTATTCAATTCTGGTATATTTATCGTATTATCCGTTATTATATTTGTGAAAATTATTTCATATTCAAAAGTATAACTACACCGAGAAAAATAGTATAAGAAATATTATTATTTTATTTAGGAAACCTATGACGTCTTCGAAAAATCATTTTATATATTTATATTATAGTAAATTTTGCTATAAAACTTTTAGAATAATACTATTGGTTTATTTAAAAAGCTTGGGAAGTTTATTATCCAATAAATGTGTAAGTGATCTTAAACATTAAGAGTTTGTGCAATATCTATTTTAATGTATATAAATATAAATCTATTGTAACAACTTTTTGGAAACACTGAATTTTATATGATATAAAGGTCTAAGTTAAAAGTCTTAGAAAGACGTGTAAAATTAATTTCAATAAAATTAATTTAAACAGTTATTTTGGGAAGCTATAGATAGAATTATTATATTATTAAATGTATGCAAATTATACTAATATGTTCAACTAACTAATGATGTAATAATTTTTATATATCCTATAAGTATTATTTGCAATTTGAGCTCAACTCATTATTCGAATTAATGAATGTGAATTGTTAATTACTTACGAAATACAGTTGCATAATAAAGATTCATTCACGTATACTTTCAATTGACTATCAGCTTTGCATAATCTTTTGTTAAAGCAAGATTTGAAAACAAGAAATAATTACGTGAGTTGTAAAGAAGAAAGCCAATGTAGAACAATATAAAGTATAATAATCATATTATGCTAATGCTAAAATATAGATTACGCAACTTGCAATTGTTTTTAACATCTTCAGCCATTTCAATTCAGAAAGTGATGTAACGAAACTCATCGATAGAATGAGGGAAAGACTTATTGTGTATTATGGCACTGTAAGGGGTAGAGACGCAGTAGAATTCGCTCGATTTGCAGAAGGGAGAAAGAGAAGCCAGGCGGCCGCCGCGGCGGCGGAAGTTTTTCAATTAAACGCGGATTATGCTCGCTTTGTCTCGGGTGCATTGAATATAAATAGATATATACGTAGGCGTTTCGCCGGGCCAGTTGCGTCGATTGAATATTTTCCGATGGATCAGCCGAATAACTCAGTCAACATGCACCCGTCGTCCCATGCAACGGCCCGAAAAGATGAAATGTGGACACGTACGTGCCCTTTTGTTTCGCTGCATTCTCCCTCACTCCCAAGGGGCTCAACTTGGTCCTTTTTTCGAGAAGGATAGCTCATGTGTGTATAGAAATTTTTCAATTATTTCAGCTTTTTCAGAATCCGTTTACAGTGAAGTTATTAAATTTTTAGTACCACTATAGATTTCGATTAAAAAACGAATATTTAAACATATTATATTTTAATATAATGTTATTATAAAAAAAAATTGTTAAAATAAAAGTATTTAACAAATTATAATACAATAGTTATTAAAATGCAGATGGATAGATACATTTTTTATACACTGTAATAAAATCTATCATCAATCATATCTTACAAAAACTGTCACAAAAAAGTAAAATCTATGTGTAATAAGTAAATATAAAATAAAAATCACAAATTACATCCTTGTTGATCTCAATATATTATATAATAATTTATTCACAAAAAAAATATACGCGTCATTACTTCATTTTTGAGGAAAAAGTTTTATAGTCGGTATATTATTAAGTCAAGATTCTAATAATATATTCGATTAATATAAAAATATTAATAAATCACAAACTACATATGTGAAGCAGTTTTAGTTGAATTTTGACTATGCTAGTATTTAAATGTTCTACATACCCTTGATTAAAATTGATCCAAGAACGCTCCATTTCATTGGAGAAAAACAATCAAACGGATTTTCTGGAGACATCGCATAAATGATCGAACAAACAAACAGATAAACATAAAAACAAATATAAACTTGGTTAACTTGGGTAGTCGGAGTAAATTTCAGTACATTTACGACGAATATGGCGAATCGCTGGGATATTCTTGTTTATGCCTTCCTGATACTTGCAAGTGGTTGTCAAGAGCTTAATAGATAGATTTGGATGCGATATGACAGAGGACGAAGTTCAGTATATATCTACTGATCTGTAAATATATATCGACTCAATTGGTCTGCGTTGGCCCTCTATCCCATTGTCTCCCTCTCCTCCAGCTCCTTCTCCAAGTCTTGATGATAACCATGAAAACTTCCTTGGGCTATACCCCGGAAAACTTTTGCGCTTGCTTTTCCCTCCGCGCGTCGTTCTCAAGACAATCTCCGCATGTGTATTACACGTACTTTAAATAATGCGAATAACTTCAATGTCTACTAGAGAAAGTTAGGTAAAGGAATGCTTAAATTGTCAATGCATATTA
>JAPYZA010008696.1:0-10831 GCA_030522685.1 Eupelmus azureus | reverse complement strand
AAAAAAAAAAACATTTCCTCCAACAACCAAAGATCCCCGAATCATCGAGTCGCTCGCGGCTCTCCGCATATCCCTTTCATTCTCTCTCAGCCTACGCCTCTCCGCCGGCGTTCTAAAGCAAACCCCATGACTGCGGTGGCCCCTTTTATCTCCCTCCGCGCGGCGACGACGGCTCCGTGGCCCAATTTCGCCCCCTTGACGCGCAGCCGAGTCATCGGAGGATCCTGCGTGCCGCTTCCCCCTTCTGCGCTCCCCGATTACGGCACTTTTCATCGCCCAGAGAAGGGCTGCGCTTTCCGCGTATATAGCCGAGATTTTATCGGGCGCTCGCGGAGCTGGCTTTCTACGTAGCCGTTATTTAGATACGCTGCTTGCTATTCACTTTTCTGGCTTCCGCGGCGAGCGTGGGCGGCCTGGGAGATGTAATGCGAAATTTGCCTTTTTTCGCGGAATATTCGGTTGGTTGAGGAGTCTTTGGATGAGGAGTGTAAGACAGTTGTGGAAAGTGGAATAGGATATTAAAGACTAAGTGCATTAACTTTGATTATATGCATTGAATTATGGAGAGCCAAAGTTTTCGAAATCTTTACTACTGATATGAATTTTAGCCCAGCTAAGTTAGATAATACAAATTTCATTTTTTTCTATCGCGCCTGTTATTACGACTGTCGCGTCGACGAAGACTTCTGAAATAACAAGTTTTACAAAGCCGCTATTGAAATTCGCATATACAAAACAATATTCCCACTCTTCTTTTCATCTCCCACCCCCAACCGCTCTTTATTAATCCAATAAAATATCGAACGAAAATATTTTCGCCGTTCCCATTTCGAGAAGTTCACGCGGCCAGGCTCTCATCGCTCCTCCGGTCGAAAACACGCGGATATTTTTTTCGAGCTCTCCCGCTTAAGCTGTTTACCACTTTTTCGCTCGTATTTTTCTTGGCCCGCGCGCAGCGAGCAAATACCTACTAAACGTCGCGCGGGGGGGCCGAGGGGGGAGCCGAACCCAGAAAGCAAAAGCAGACAATACGAGCGCGAGGAAAGTGCAACGAGCGAGCTAGGAGGGACGCAATCCTGGAGCAGCCTTTCGGGGGGGGGGCGGAGGGGAGAGATGAAGAAAAACGAGAGTCGGGAGATTGCGAGGCGCTGGAGCATCTAATTTTCTAAAACAGTGAGTGCTGCTTTGCCGGAATTCTGAATTCTACGAGGAAGTTCATCTTGCGGGGCTGCTGGAGATAGCGAGGATTATTTTTGCGGTCGTTTTTGGGACAATCGAATTTTGGGTGGTCTGTTAAGATTTTTTTTTTTTAATATAATGCTTCAATTTGTATAATTGAACTTGATTTTTTCATAAAATAATATTTATACAATATTTTAAAAATACTCTATTGATTTCTATATAAAAAGTGAAAATTATGTTTATATAAATATTTTTTCTTAAATAAACTAGAATAATTATAAAACCATGTTCTGTATTGGTTCTTTTATTTGTAGTAATCGCCCTAAAAAACTACTCAAGAATTAATACATCCTTCGCACTATACACATTTCTTTTAAAAAATCCTTGAATTGGACTCATTGCAATCTATAGCAATTAAATACAAAAGTGTCACTAAATTTGATAAATTCTCAACGTTTCGAAATTATAGTAATTACAAGGCCTTTCAAATAAAATTTTGAAAAAACCAAAACGAAGAAAAAGTAAAAAAAAGTAAAAAAATAGCTGTTAACATTATTGCGCGCCCCAGATAGGAATCATCTCGAAGCGACAATGCATTTTCAAGATAGCCCTGTAGTAGAGCAATAGCTTTCATCCCCCCAAGAAGTATCAAAGCAGCGCCGTGTCTCGAGGTACAAAAGAGCGACTAGAGCCATGCGTCTCGACGAGAGAGGAGAGAGACGGGAGCAAAAAGTGCAGCGGCGCGTACACCGGAAGAGATTCTAGGGCCAGCTTGTACGGCGCCTTCCCTTTGTTTTGATCACGTCGGCCTCGTCTATAGAGGAGCTCGCTCGCGCTCCGCCGAATGGGCGAAAATGGAGCGAGATCCCGGAAGATATATACCTACGCGCGCGCGGAGGCCGGCAAAAAAATTAACGGCCCAAGCGCCAGAGCAGGCAGCCACTGTTTTTTCTCGGGGGGGCTGACTCTTTCGCGGCTCGCTGGCTCCAACGCTGCCAGAAAGGGAGAAAGAAAGAGACCGGAAATGGAGCTCGGGTATAAACATTAGGACGATGAGGGCAGCCCTCTTTTGCCCAAGTGCCTCGGATTTTTTCTTCTCAGTATGCTCGGTCCAAAGCTTTCTGGGCCTTTCGAGCCGGAAGCTTTTCGAGCGATCACTCCAAGAGCTTGTTACCTCGGAGAGCCCGAGATATATGCATTGTTGCTTTAGTTGGAACTAATGTTTTCTAACTAAAAGCGAGACGCGAGCACGAGAGTACAATAAAACGTGCCCCGGCTAAAAGTGATTTTGAAAATGCGCAGCCGGAGCACTTTTGTACTTAGGGAGAAAAAAAATTGAATTCCAGCTCAAAATTCGATGAAAATTCAATCAGTTACCGCGATAAAATACAAAGGTCTCGATAAACTCGATTTCTATTTTCTTTTTTTTTCAGCCCAGCGATTTCGTTAGAACGGAAACTTAATTTATACAGCGTCGAAGTCGAGCGCAAAGCAACACGAGCAATCGTTTAACACAATAAAGTTATAACAATAAATTAATCAATATTTCGCCGGCGCGTACAGTTTAATGAAAATTGTCGCTCTCCCGAGCCTTGTGCGCGAGAACAATACAGCCGCCAGCGGCTTGTTTCGTACTATTTTAGATTACACGCAACGAAACTTAATAGACCATTCTCCGCCTAGCGGGCCGCGGCGCTATCGGCCGGCCGATCTAATCGCGTAAACGAACACGTCGTTAAAAGAAAAAAGAGGATAAAGACATTCCAGCAGTCCGCGTAATCGTCGTTTATACAAAATCACCGAATAAAGCGCTCGAGAATCTGCCGCGTGCCTCTCGGCTAATATGGCCTGGAAAAATGGTATCGCGGAGAAAAATTGAACGCACAGCCGATTTGCGGCGATAATCTCGCTCAAAGGTCAAAGGCGCGCGCTCGCTCGCTCGTATAGCTGCAAAAAAGGTCGTCAAACGCTGAGGGCAAGCGTGCGAGAGAATCGAGGCTGATGGTGAAAAAAGAAAGAGAGGGAGAGCGGCGCGCAGAAGGGTCTTGTAGGGTGAGAGCCGGTGATCGAGTTGAGGCCACCCAAGGTGGACAAGCGCCTCTGTGGGAAAGTGTGTAGTATTTTTTTAGAAATTTTAAAGAGCTCTTTTATAGCCGGGGGCAGTGGTTTTTCTTTTAGCTGGGAAAATTTCAGGTAAAGGGCTTTGATTAGTATGCATCGTGTTTAATTAACAATTTTAAAACAATAAAATTACTATATTGTATAATGTAAAATAAAAATATTTTTCGAATAACAAAATCTTTTAAATTACAAATTTCTCTGATCTCTTACAAGCTCTTATACGTCCCTTTATTTACAGTTCCATTTATTTAATACTGCGAAAAGTTTAACCTTGTTAATCTTGGACAAAAACCAAAATAATATCCTTGCTCCATAAACATTATTTCATTTAGTTCTTTGGCAAAATCAAAACCCTTTTGAAAATCGAGTGAAAACCATCCGCACATTCTGCCGACTATATACGTTCGCACAATAAATCCTCGCCGCCGCTGCAGTCCAGCTCGCTGCCCGGCGAAGGGCGGAAAATCTCGCCAAGAAAGAGTTACTCTCCACCCTCGCTCGCGATACGCGCGGCGATAAAGTCGACTTTGTCAAGTTGGGAGCGAGAATTCGGGTCAGCCGTCGTAACGGACGGCGCGAGGCGCCGATTTTCTTGGCTCTCTTCCTCTCTCGCGCCCTCCGTAGTGTTGCGCCGCTGCGCGTCCCTTCGCCGCCTGCAGCGCTGGCGCGACTTAATCGAATCATTCTCGATCGGTCGATCAAAGGCCTTTCTCCTTTACGTCACACTATATGTGCGCGCACACGTGGACTAAGCGAGGAGCTAGGCGTGCGCACGCGTGTTGTTCTATAGTTGTCGCCGGTTAGAGGATGTATAGCAGCAATTTGCTTGGCTTTACATTTTTTGGAAATTGGGGGAGAGGGCCAGCTTTGGTCACTTGACTTTGAAAGGTTAGTCACACGAGCTGGGGGAAGGGAGGAAATTTTTAAATTTTGTGAGTCTGCTAGGTTTGAGAGAAGAAGATTGCTTTATGAGTCGTTGAGGAATCGTTGAGTCTTTGTAAAAACTAATTTAAAACTAAAACTGCTTATCAGAAATTTTCAAAACCTTGTATGTTTATTAACTATGTTACACGTTCTAATAATTATAAATAATTTTTTTCAAAAATAAATGTTATCGTTATTTATATAAATTACACTTTACGATGTAAAGTATCAGATCCCTATAACCGAGCGCAAGCTAAAAAAAGCTCAAGTAGCTCGATTAATCCCTAATAAAATTATTTTTTGTTATTCTCGTATATGGTTATTGAAGTATACAAAATCGATACGAGTTTACTCGAAAAAGCTGCCAGCTGAATTAATCCTGCCTCGTTCCCCCGAAGCACTATTTTCGCAACGTTTCGTTTGCGAAAGATTTAACGTCACCGTCATATTTTCAACTTGCTCCAAAATATTTTAAGCCGGCTTTTAAGGAAATTCGTATGCTCCGCTGCGCGTCGATTACTAATTTACACCAGACCGTGAAATGTATTCACATAATGGCCAGCTTTATAATTTTATACAGTTAAAATTTAAAAACGTTTGTCCTTATTTCGGCTCTAAAAAGTACGGTTATTTATGACAGCTCAAAAGATTTCAGCTTAAGTGTAATGTGTATTCAAACTGCATGTAGTTGGAATCTAGATCATTGAAAGCAATGAAAATTCAAATCAGAAAATTTCGCAGTCGCATCGCGAAAGGCGAAAGCTCAGCGCGTAAAACTAAATTCTCAAAGTTACAAAATTCCACCACCCCCAACGTTTCAAAGTAATTTAGATAAAAAAAAAAAGAAGAAAATAATAAATAAAATTTCCCTTCCAGCACAAAGCTTTTCTCGCTCCCTGCAACCCAAACACTCCGGCCCACTCCACTTCACCCCATTTTATCAGAGCCCCTATTCGTTCAGAAAGAAAGAGTTGCCGCGCTCGCGGCGTAATGCGATTGTCCGCTCGCGCTCTCGCGATAAAAGGTCGGCGAAGAAAAAAAAAATGGGACGGCGGCGCAACGACCAGCCCGAGCGCGCGTCTTCATTGAAATTTCAATGCTACAGGGGGCGCGCCTCTCTGGCTCTGGTGCGAACGGCAGCTGCTCTGTGTGTATGTGTGTGTGCATGTACAGTAACGCACCGTTCGCGGGGCTTCGTAAGTCAAGTGGTGCGCTCGGAGAGCTGGCCTCGTGCGCTGCACACATGCAGACGAGCAACTAAGCATACATCATCATCGCGTCGTCGTCGCGTGCGCCGAGCGCAGTAATGTCGTTGCGGAGGGTTGGGGCGCTGAGGGACTGAAGATGGGGATGGGTTACAGGGGCTGTTAAAGGGTTTGATTAATTTCGATGATTGGAAGGATAGGCCTTTGATTGAATGTTCGATGTTGAGAAATTGGCGGCAAGTCGGAGCGTTTGATTAATTGAAATGCTCCTCCTCTGTATAGCGTTTAGGTCATTGTATTTGCAATTTCTAGATTTATGTAGATGCATCAAATTGTAAATGTTGAGCTGCAAAGATTCGCGAACCTAAAGATTACAAATTTTCGAGAAAATTGGGGGTGCTTATTCATTACCGTTTTTTTAACTTGCACTAACAGCATTTGAATAAAGTTTTAACTTTTAATATTAGCTTTTTGAACTCTTTAAGTTACAGTCAATCTTTTCGACACAATGTTTGACCGAGAAACATAAAAGTACAGAAATATATATCTGCTGAAATTTAGAAATTCGAAAATGGTGACATTTACTTTCTCTATAAATTTTAATAGTATAAAATCTTTTACCGTCATAAAGTTTAATTTTGTAACCTAATAAAGATTATGACCGACGAACTGCCAACGATCGGACGTAAAAATGCCTTTTACTAAAAAGCAGTGAAATACGTGTCGCATTTTGGAGCATCATTAACGTTTAGTCTGTTTACGAGTACTTTATTGCCAAAATAACATTTAATAAAATATTATTTTATTTTGTTTCATTCTTTATTTATTTATTTTATCACTTCTGGCAACATACATTTCTTAGATATATGTAATTTCAGCCAATTTTTAAACATAAATTAATATATTATTTTAATAAAAACGATATTGCAGCAATTCATAAAATTTATATTGTCTCGAAAGTGCCAAGTTTACGAAACGATTATAATATATAAAGAATAAAAATTTAAAAATAGTAGTTCGGCTTAAATCATATCTAGAAAACTGAATTTGATACTACTTTAAGTAGAATAAAATAAGCTTCGCAAGACAAGTTAACATAAGCAGTATTTTTAACTTTCCCCTAAACAATAAAAAAATAAATTAATACAAACAAAAAATATAAACAACTAATTACAATCTCATCAAACAACTTCCTTCTTCAATCCTCAACGCATATCCAAACTCATGTCAAACCCAATGCCCGATAATGCAATAAACGGCATCGATTCACCTACAATAAAAACTTTTGACCAGCGCGCACGTGCAGCGTGATGGGCGTGTGCTCCCCGGGATTTAACGTCTCTTACACGCGGATAACGCGAATAAGGTTTCCTCTTTCGATTTTTTCCTCTCGCTCAGTGCAGCCGGCACACTTCGCGGCCTTTTATGCACACACAGGCCGGCCTGCCCGCGATCGTCCGCTTTCGAGATCGAGCTCCGCGATTCTTTTGAGCCGTTTCAATGATGTTTCGTTTGGTTTAACGCTTTTTTTCGGCGCCCTTTTGTTTACGATGTTTTCTAAGAGTCAGGCTATTTTTAGAGCGAGGCTGGAAAAACGTTGGAAATTCGTATGTGGAGTTTTTAAAAAGGCCGGGTTAGTCCCTGGAAAGTGTGTTACCTAATTTCAGCATCTTTTTTTTCGAGTTTTACCCAATCCGTTATGCGATGATACTTAAATGACACAAATTGATACTGATACCTAATTTTACTAATTTTTGTGTTTTACATTAATATAAATTAAAAAAAAAAATTATTATTCATTTTGAAAATTTTTATTTAAATATAGAAATATTTTAAAGAATGTAATTTGATAAAAAACACGAAAAGTGATTATAAAGTATAACATAAAAATGACGCATAAATACATAAAGCAAATATTTTTAACTTAATGATTTACAATTAATTATGTTATAACTAAATATGAAAGATTTCTTAAGATAATAATATTATCTACTATAATATACTAAAATGTGATAAAATAAATCTACATTTGGTCTAAAAATGTTGGCGTTAATCAAAATGTAAAAGTACGATCTAAAACTAAGCAGAAGTAAAAAGAAGGAGCGCGCGCGAGCGCATCTTCCTTCTTCTTTTTATATAGACATGGACGGGGACAAACATCGTGCCATAGGAGTATTGACAAAGGCATTCGTGCAAGCTTCGTCGATAGTCATCGATAATTATTCTCGTTCTCCCCTATTCTGGCCTGTCCCTTCCTCTGCCATTACCGGCATAACTTTTGAAATCGAGGTAAAACGTGAAAAAAGCACACGCTCCGCTGTACATCGGGGGGTCGGCCAAGCTTTTCAAGCTCTCTCACTCTCGACTAACTGAAAACAGAGGAAGAAAAAGAGAGGAAAAAGCGAGAGAGAGCTTCAGCCGGATTGCACAAAAAACCGTTTCTAATTCGCTCGCCCGATTCATTGGCACTCGGCTTTTTTCCAATGACTCCAGATACTTTTAATTATTGTTTCTTTATTTTTCAATTAGTCCGCTCTTTTAAGCATATCAAATGACTTTATTTTATATTTATAAGATACAAATTAGAAATAATGCCTAGCTTTTGTTAATTTTCTAGTTTTAATAAAAACGTATTTTGACTAAATCAACAACGATCATAAAAGTCAATGCACATCAAATAATTTAAGAAAAAAATATATTCAATAATATTTGACAAGTAAATTTTGAAAATAAATATTTATTAAAATCGATATTTATTAATAAACAAAACATCCAGCTTTAATTAGAACTAAGAATAATGGCAAACGACGGTTTTATTTAAACATTTTAATTAAAACAAAAAAGTAGAGTTTAGAAAAAATTTCATTAAAAATTGAAATTGTATAACAGTTAAATTCTGGGAAGATTAACTTTGGAAATTAAGTTAAAATGTGCTCCCGTAGCATTTTAAAAGTCCAAAAACTCGATTAATTCAGCGTGTCGGCGATCCTGGCTTGGCTTAAAAACCATATTTATCGAAATCAATACGCCGAATTCCCTTATCGAGAGCGTCCCGAGAACGCTTGGCGAACAAACAAACCAATAAAAGCGGGCGAATAAAAAACTCAATCCATTACATCCCCCCGGTCGCGCGCGCGCGCTCGCTCACTTTCCCGCGCATTGTACGCGCGCATACGCATACAGCTCGCTCGCTCGCTCTGGCAATATCGTCCGAGAAAAAATCGCGATCGCTCGCGCGCGCATCGTTCCGACAAAAAAAACGATGCGTCCTCTATATATTCACCCCCTTGAATAAAGAGTATGTGCATACATCCACATACACATTCACATACACGCATACACTCATATGCAGGCACACTGACTCTCTCTTTTCCTTTTTCTCTCTCTCTTTCTCTCTTCTCTCTCCCACACATACCCCCCCCCCCCCCACACACACACACACATACACGCACAAGCATACATACACGCATGCATGGAAAAAGCGACGAAAAAGAAAGTGAGAGAGAAAGACAAAAGTCGCGAAGCTCTCCCACCCTCTGTCTATCTCTCTTTCTCTCTCTTTTTCTCTAGTGGAAGAGCGAGAAAGAGGGGGAATGCTGTCTCGCTCGGCGCGCGCGCGAGAGGGAGAAAGAGAGGTGGCACGCGCAATGCGGGTATTGATTCACGGCCTCTCTCCCTCTCCTTCTCTCTCGCTTTCTTTCCGCGAAACAGATATCCCACGGGCGATTTTCTCTCACGCGCGTCTAACACATTCTTCCACCTCTCTTCCACGTTGTTTCTTGCCCCCTAGCTTCATCTCTGGCTCTCCTTCGTTCTCGCTCTTCGATCGGCCGGCAGTAGTGAGCAGAGGAAAAATTTCCCTCTCTTTCTCTTTTCGCGAAGTCGAGAGAAAGATCCTCGTCTTCTTAACGCGCGTTCGCGCACACGTAAGGGAAAGAGAGTGGCTACGTCTACGCTCTGCTCTAAGGCAGCTTCGAGCCAGAGTCACCGTTGCCGCCAGTCGTGGGGAATTGATTTTTCGGCCCTCCTCTCTCTCTCTCTCTCTCTCTCTCTCTCTCTCTCTTATAAGTAAGAGAAAGTGCAAAAGAACCGTCTCGATGTCTTTATGTACCTTATTGTATCTCGAAAAGATACTGCGATCTGCTATCTATACACGAACCGTGCAGGAGAAAAAAAAATGAGCTCAGGGATAATTCCCTATACGTCCGTTAATGAGGTTGAACGCTTGTATCGGCTCTGAGAAGCTCTCTGAGGCGAGCTTACGGCTCGGAGGAGCGGGAGGAGCAGCTGACGTATCGCGTGAGCGGCCAGCGCGACAGTTTCTCCCGAGCTAAAAATAAGGGTCCGAGCGGTCATACAATCGAAGACTAATCGATAGCGTATGCCGAGTGCGTATCGCCCGGAGAGGGAGCTTTTAAAAATACGCATGGACTCGATGGACATTCCAGGGTGTAAATATCCTGGTACGGCCGGACTGACCGTGGCCGGGTCTTTCTGTATCCGAGCTGGCTGAACGAGTAAGGGGCAACGGCAACGGAATCGACAGTAGTGC
Source organism: Eupelmus azureus (assembly GCA_030522685.1). Lineage (NCBI taxonomy): Eukaryota > Metazoa > Arthropoda > Insecta > Hymenoptera > Eupelmidae > Eupelmus > Eupelmus azureus. Next base: position 847 of record JAPYZA010008696.1, on the reverse strand, counting down.
GAGACCAGGTTTGGTCAGACCATAGCAGCGGTCGTTACCGCCATCTGTTGATTGTACGCTTTTATGAAGGGTTTGCAGGGAATGCAGAATTATGATTTATCATCAAACATAAACTTGTAATTAATAGTAACTTTTTGTACAGTTAATAATTATTTTTTATGCAAGGTTGAAAAGGAATATTTTCATAAAACATAAAGTTGTCGAAAAAACAATAGGAATAGTAACCAGCTGACTATTCTGGTTACCGTATGATGTTTTACAGACTCGCTGAGAGGGTATCTAAATGTTACAGAACTTAGTTACCAGCGCTCGAGGAAATAAAATTGATTTCCAGGTCGGTAAGGGTGAATGAAACAGCTTCATGGTAACCCCGATCGCTGCGTCGGTAAAAGCTTTCGCTGACGCGCTGGAAATCAATAAAGTTGCAAGCTCGAGTCTTTGTATCAGCGGGAAAACCAAACCAAAACTACGCGGATAATATTGCCGACTAGGAAATACGTAGATTCCTTTTTCGAAAACAAATGTTGTTTTGAAGAGCACCTAACACTTGTTGATATTGAACACGTTGAAATGCTTCCAATTAATTTTTATGTACTAATGCAGTATCGTAAAATCGAACTTCATTTTTTCTTTTTTTAGTTAGTATTTCTCGAGAAATAAAGCAGAAATCTTGTTTCAAAACATATCTAATTGGGTACATTATCGTAAATGAAACAAAAATTACGTGAATTTCTCAATTCACATTAAAATAAGAACTCATTGTTTACAAGTAATTCAAACTAACAGGGAGAGTGTCATACTTTCGGGTCACAGATCTTAATGAATCTTTGGGATACGATTTAAGTTA
>JAPYZA010008694.1:0-16499 GCA_030522685.1 Eupelmus azureus | reverse complement strand
CAACGAACGGGTCAAAACAAAAGGAATCGTAAAAAGCAGCCGACAAGGCCGACCCCTCAAAAATCGTTACTTTCGGTAGTTTTAGTGCTCTTTTTAAGGCTTGAGACAATCGGGACGAAACAGGTAAAAGAGTTTCGAAAAGTAGGATGATAAAAAGAAAAAAAACGAAGCTAGAAAGAAAGAAAACGAAGACGTTGTAACGCGGTGATCGGTATCGTTATTCTGTGATCTTTTACGACAGCTTTACATAGCCGGGCGCGCGGCGCTTCGCCGCCTTTGAAATTGTCTCGTCAAATTCATGGACAGGTAGCTCGCTCCGGCCACCAGCCAGAAGAGCAGCTCGATGATGCGACTGACGCGAGCTGACAATAATTTTCTTCGACGGCCCGTAAATTCCGCGATTTCCGTGCTTCTCGCGCGGGAGCGCGTGTGCTTTTTTAATGACTCAAGGATGAGTAAGTTGGGTTGGTTTGGTCTCGTCACTTGGTTTCAACGGTAGCTGATGGCAATTCAAATTTTCGCTGTTTACAGGAACAAATTTTTTCGTACGTCGAGTTTGACTGACAATTATCATTTTACAGTATGTTTCTGGAGGTCAATAAAACAGGTTGGAACATAAATTGTTCATTCGGTAACTTATGGATAAATGGTTTTATAAGCAGTGTTGTTTTCGATATATTTAGTTAAGTACATTGGCATAGCGGATCAAGTCGGGACTTCGTAAGGAACGTTTATTTCTTTGTCATTATTTATTGAAAACACTTACACTAAACATGTTTATTAAAAATATTAGAAGTCAGATTTGATTGTTTCAAAATAAAGTATATGTAGAAAAATTGCGTTTTTGTTACATAACGATTTTGATAAGAGATTCTTCATAAAAGAATGTCTATAATTTCACATTTCATTTGCTGAGATATATGATTTTATAAATTATTTACGAAGCAATAAACGGGTCGTTCTCGTAAGCTTATGTATTAAAAGTGACTTTCTAAAAATGATCTTTTCTCGACTATTAGTTTGAGTTACACATTTGCTTACATGTTCTTGATATACTTGAAATGAAAGATTGATGTCTAAAAAAAATTTTTATATATTCTTTTTTCTTGCTAAACGAATAATCATAATATCAGGAACTTAAATAAAATTAAATAAATTTAATTTATAATAAATTTGTAAATATAATTTTAATGGAACATTTTTTAATTAGAAATAAATAAGACACTTGCATTGTAAATTTTTCATAAAAAACTGTTACTAAATTTTAATAAAAAGTTTAATTTAAAATTTACTTTTAATAATAAATTTCTTTTACTCCATGACTCTATATTAGTTTCTCTTTTGTAATATCTTACTATAATAACGTTTAAAATAATAGATTGTATTTATAACATAATTGAATACCGCTTTTGAATTAAGGACTGCCAGTATCTCATCCTTTTTTGTGACGTCGTTCCTTCATTTGTCATAAAACGAGTGAAATGTAAAAAAAAAATTGCTTTCCTTTCCAAAAATGGTTATTTAACAAAGCCTATGGTATTATCCATTATATATTTTTAATGGTTTTTACCATACTATAAAACAAAACTATTGAATAATAATTAAAATTATAGAAAATTTTAGATTTATGAAATATTTAGACGACTGAATTAGCTAATTATGATAATTACTTCTACCAAGCTCTCATATTGTTATTTGTTTACAAACGAAGAAAATCTAGCTTTGTGACGCGTTTCCCAGGGAAGACATTTCCCCCATTTTATCTTATTAAACAACTTTACGATAATTAGGAAAGAACATTCAAACCTATGAAATATGTTATACTTCAGGAAACTAAAAATTATTAAAGTAGCTTTCATAAATTTTCAAAGTTTCTCTAGAACATTTCAATTTTTTTTATATAGATTTAAAAATTATTGAGAATTTTTTGTAGAGCGATCTTACTAAAAAAACAACCAAGTTATAAAAGAGCTATTCACGAAACCAGTTTACTCTACATCTGACGTTACGATTTCATTTTATGACGAAGCCCGTCTACAAAAGTAATAATAAAATAAAAGACATTTCTTTTAACCGACATTAAAATCAAATAAACTCTGTCTGGTTTATCGAAGAAAATACATAAAATATACAAAGTCGTAAATTATAAATCTCGCTAAAATTTTTAATAGCGCGACTCTTTCGTAATGACAGTTTCTGACTTTAAGGTAGTAAATGTATTTTACATTTAAATCCATTAAACTACGTAAAACGAATACAAAATTTATCTTAAATATATTCCTTATATACGAAATATTATGTGGTCCATAAACATACATAGTCCAGTTTACGTGTTTGCACTAAAAGGCTGTTTTTGAATATAGTACAACAAAATTAGAAAACTAGCTCTTTATAATTTTTATAGATATTTACAATAAATCATATAACGAATGAGTTCATAAAAATCAAATAGTAGAATTCTGTTTCCTCATACAAAATAGAATATCGAAAAAAATTCAGGTTCTTTTCGTATACGCATATCGGCACCCGTACACTCCTTTCAACGAAATAAAAGAAAAATGTTATCCTTCCATCTTGATACAGTTTACAAGAGAAGCGAAGCGATTGGTCACGTTGCCCGCGTGTTTGCACATAAACTAGCCAAGAAAAATGTGGAACCGGTCGCGCCATTCTTACGGCCTCTGAAAAATTCTTTCTTCTCCTCTCGACCTATAGGCAAGCGCACGACCTATAGGTCACTCGAGCACACTCACACAAGGGCCAAGCTGTATCCTCCTCAGCCGCCGCCAATGAAACGGCTGCAGCCAAGGAGCACAATAGCCTGTATATACGCGCGGCGCGATGCCCTGCCAAAAGGGAGGCCCGAAAAACGAAAAAGCCGGACCGGCTGCTCGAAAGAATGGGGCTAGCGCTCTCAGAGAGAGGTAAAGAGCCGAGAGTCGGTTTTATTACACGGTTTTCATCCGCAGATTAGCCCCCTGTGGAAGCATCGCGATTGAAGCTACGGAGCCGATCGCCGGCAGCACTTTACAACCCTCCGTCCGCAATAAAAGTATCTATTTGCCGGCTGTGTTTTCGGGACCTCGGGGCTCGCGCGCCCTGGCCCGTTCAAGGATAAGAAGCCGGCTTCCTATACACACTGTCGACAAAAAGCACGTGCAAAGCAGTCCGGAATCCGAATACTGGACCTTCCGTGGCGCGGGGAAAACTGTATACCGGTACACTCGTTGGGAAAAATCTTGAGGGCTGGAATTTTTTAATGTGCTGGATTGTAAATGTTTGGTTAACTTACTGGGAGAGTATTCTAAATCTGGGTCGCAGATTTTCATGAAACTTTGGGATATGTTTCAATATGCCTACGGTTACTTATAGTTTCATTTTAAAAAAGATATGAAATAGTCTTTGATAAAGTTTCAGTAAACATAATGAAACTAGAGTATGTATTTAAATGAATTGGTTTTTAAAAAATCTAAAGGAATTTCCTCTTAATGTTGTGAAATGAATAAAATATTGAAAATAATATTAGTAAATAAGATTCATATTGTAAAAAAACATTAAAAATGTACAATAAAGTTCTTTTACTTTAACAATAGAATCACTTTTATAAAAATATGAAATATTTTTGAATTTTATTAATAAATATATTTGTAAGACAATATAAATTGTATCAATATTTTTACTCTGTTTTTTACAGTATTAATCGTATAAAAAATTTATAAAAAAATTTACTTGCAAAGTAGCATTATAGTTTTTCACACGTTTTTTTCATCCATTTATATGTTTTTTCCAAGAATGTACGGCCAAATCAGCCTCAGAAATTCTGAAAGTATTTGTGTGCATTGTGCGTGTTTTAGATTTTTTCGAAGCTACCTACCTATAAATTCCAATTACAACCTTGGCCTCTCTAAACCCTTTTATTCTTTTCTCGCCTTCGTTTTCATCGTTCTGGTATCTAAACCTTAAAGCTTTTCATCTTTAGGTTTTAACTCCTTTTTACTTCTTTCCTACACGTTCTTTTAGCCTTCCTCTTCTTTGATAGTGCGGCGGAAAAATTCTTTTTTGTGAAATTCCTTATATCAATGCTGAAAAATTTAAATCTATCGAAAGAAAAATTTATTTCGACATTCTAAAAGAATTATTGTATTTCTTAAAACTTTAGAAACGATTTTTAAAATTTTTTAAGTTGCTTTGTACATATTTTTACGTATGTATCTTTTTAATAGTTTATGTATTTTGTAATCTGATTTATTACTCTGGTATATTATACGAAAATGTTCAAGAAACTGTGATTGTGGAACTAAAAATTGTATTTGATTTTGTTTATTAGTTTAATCCCTTAATCATTTATAATGTTCTGTATTAGCAACAGCTTTTTAATATGTATTAACTCTTCCAATAATATTGAAAACAGTATACCAAATTTCTAATACGTAAAGTATTAAAATATTGAATGGGCAATATGCCTCTTCAGATCCCAATCGGTGGTTGCCGAGCATTTGATTCATACACTGAGAAAAATGGTCTGTTAACTATTAGTAGAACCCTTATGAAAAAAAAGACAGACTCGCGAAATAGAAAAAATAAGTGAAAATTATTTCTCTGCGTATATATATTCCAATTATTTAAGCCACATTTTGCTCCGGACTAAGAAAAATATTTAAACGATATGTAAAAGATGTATGGAATGTATAGTATATAATGCACACCTTAGCTGCAATATTTCTGTAGCCCAAACAAAATATTGAGTTAAAATTAAAATTTTTATTTAAACTTTATGTGAACTTCATTTCATTACGCCTTTAAACTCAAAAATATCACATTGGTAATACATTTCTTACTAATTAATCGTTGGAGCTCAATAACTTCCAAAGCAGCACAACCTTACATCTTGCAATAAAAATAAAAAAATTTGAGGTCTTGTATAAATTCATTCTTTTATCTCATGGGATCATCAGTGCACTGATCATGTTTGAGCAATCCAGAACGATACAAAATAAATATAATTAACAACATCGGACTTTGCCGTTTTCATATTTTCTGTTTGCAAACAGAAAAATTATGGTTTTCGAAGCATTAAACTTTATTTTTAATACTCATCAATCTATAAACATCGCGATATACTGGATTGGTCCAGATATATACCGTCCTGTGTTTGGTTGTTTAATTCACTTGCATTAAAATGTCTAAAATACTATACTTAATCTCGGAGAAACTGTGCGCCACAATAGACGCGAAAGTGTTTACGTCTCTTCATTATATAGTAAGTCAGATAAATGTACGTCGAGAAGCCCGACTCATTCAGCCTTTTGGAACCTGATGACGCTGTTGGGCAGTAATTATTTCGACAAAAAATTGTCAGTAAAACTTACAAGGAGATGTCACACCTTCGGGTCACGGAATTAAATGTAAATTAATAAAAATTAGTATATTTTTATAATTTTTGTATCACATCCAATATTTCAACTTGAAAGATTTCCAATTATATTACAATTTTTATATCGTTGAATAAACTTCTATTAGAATGTATATGAAAGACTTGTTACAGTAATTATGTTAGTTATTGTAATAGTTTATTCGGTTAAGGTTTTTCATAAAAACTTGATATGTTTCATGACAATATTAATTAAAAAGATTTGTCATTAAAAAGACTCTATCCCCATCTAATGTGTAAAAAGGTTCGACTATGCTTTTGGATTATGGCGGGCACATAAATATATTGCTCTACTGTCATTATAGTTACGTTATCTTTTTCAAAACAGATTTTATATTATATTATATTGTGTAGGTTGAAGTACATTATAAATCATTATTTTTGGTGTGTCTGTTGAAATAGTTTTTTAAACATTAATATTAAGTAATGTTTCTTTCTGTATTTAAATTGAATACGCATTTTGATAGACGATTTATCACTAGCATCATTAATCATTTCTGATTTTCTATTACTCGCTATCTTGACAATGATTTTAAAGTCACTTATATTACTCTTCTGCTATACCAACTTCATTATGCATCAGAAAAAAATATTCTTATCCATTTTCAGTAACAATTAAATTCTTCAAATGTAATTCTCCAAAAAACAATCTTACAACTAATAATTTTTCAACAAACTCAGCAACATCACATAAATATTCTAAGCAGTCCGCTAAAAAACAGCCAAAGTCCTATCGGCAGCAAATAACAAATCACTAACCCACACAAAAAGCCACTCAGATTCATGTTAAACAGACGCAGCTTTTTCATCCCCGGCAACATAGATCCTATAGCCGCGCGCGAAAAAGGTGCCGGCTGTAAGCACTCGTCGCGCTAACTTTGGGGATGCCTTTCGGATGAGGGGGTGGCTTGGAGGCGCGAGCTCCCGTACACATCGATCCGGCAGTTAAGCCGAGGGCACCCCGGGGACTCGTTGCGCACCGGGCAAAACGCGCGCTGCCGGCGCCCGATTCACTGCCCCGCTGGTTACTGCTCTGCTCTGACGTGTAAAAAGCATCGCAACTCCCTCGTCCCCCTGGATACGCGAATGTATTTATGCGCTTTCGACTCTAGGTTGTACTGATGGGTATATAGTTGAGTGCTGTGTAAGTCGGCTCGCTCCGTCGCTCGGTTAATTGTGCGTCGGAACATTACGAGCCTGTCGTGGTTGGCTGTTTATTTGCGTATGCGAGCGTTTTTGGGTATGGTATTGTTTGATTTAGATGTGATTTTTACTGGAGATTTTGTGGGATGTTTGTCGCTGCGATTGTTTTTGCTCTTTATTGAGAAATATAGTTAATTTACTATGTGCTTGAGACTTTATAGACAATTAGATTTAATGAAGATAAATTTTGACTATATAAACAAAATGTAGGAGAATGATATTACTGCAAAGTTTTTTTATACTTTATAAAATTAATCAGCTAACTTATTCTTTTTTGAAATAAGAAAATGAAATGTAAATAATGTATAAAATATATGTTAGGAATAGATTTATTTGTTTGTTAAACTATTAATTAAAGTAGGTGAGGGTTGAGGAATGATAAAGCATATTTTTCTTAAAGTCGTATCTGTATTTCGAAATGAACAATGCAATCACAAATTGTGAATTTTTAAGACTTTCTATATAAACTGATAGTACCATTTTTTGCCATTTACCGAGTTTTTTCTTTCTTGACCATATTTTTAATCAAATACATACTACTTAATAATTTAAGTAAACTCGTTACCATTTTATTTATTTAACGCTTTATTTACAATTTTTCAAAACGATAGAGTTCGCATGAGATTTTCTTTCAAAGCTTACATATACATATACAATATACGTTTACTTGATTATTGCCTATATGAAACATAGTTCCTTTCTATATCATGTACGAATCTATATATATGTATATATATAAAGTGTATAGCATAAACACCTGTTACATATGTATATTAAAAAACATTTTAATATCAAGGAGACGCTCAAGGCACACGCGACGCTTTTTCAACTCTACCTCAAGTCTTCACTCTTACTGCGATTCTTTTTAAAATCATTTGCTCTTAACATTCAGCGCGTTTAAGGCATACATTACGTACATTAATTGCAATGTTCTTATTTGATTTTACGTCGGAAATACAAATTTTATTATTTTTATTAAAAATTCCAAAAAAGAAAATCATTTTTTCTTGGAGTTACTTTTCAGCTTTTCATTCAGTGTTTGTGTTTATGCAGAATTTTTCTAAACAAGTAAACCTTAGTATATTCCAAAGATTAACAATCGGATGTCGTAATAAAGCTTGTAAACTGAAAAATTCATTACATATATTATTTTTATTGCGCTATTGAAAGATTCATCGAAAAGTACAATTGATAAGATTATGTTTGTTTTAATTTAATCAACGGTCGCGATTGATTAACATTTTTTTAAGTAATAAAAATTGTAATGTAACAATTACAATAACGCTAGTTAAAAAATGTAATGGGCTTTACTGACTAATAAATTGCAGTACAATAATGATATTAATAATAATAATAATTACAATAATAATAATCGCAAATGAACAAAAAGCAGCACCAAAGATAGTATTTCTTATATATCAGCATCACATCTACAGTTAATATAATTTTCTCCTCGTAGTGAACCTATTTACATATTTATCCTTGAGCTTCGAAGCTTTAAATTTTCTTTGATAAACAACGAGGCCATTTAACAATAATTTATGATTCACCGTCGATTATTAATCGTATAAACTAATTTTAATAAAAGAAGTTTAACGAAAGTTTAATCACTTATTAAAATAGAATACCTGCCAATTTCACGTTTTCCTTTACTCTGTTCCTGTTTTAAAAGTGTCAATTCTTACGTCAGTAATCGACGGTAGACCGCTGGAATAATATGCCTCTCAGAGAGCCACATTCATTAACATCACCTCGTTTCGCTAAATATTAAAATCAAGGACTAAGAACAATTAAAGGTCGATCAAAACGGAAGACGCCTCTTTTATCTAATAATTTCTAACATGTACCAGTAGCTTGCAACGCGTTAAAAAACTAAAATCTACAAAACGATCGTTATTGCGCCCTTGGATTTAGTATTTTAAGTCGAATCATATTTACATACGGATTTATATTTTATTTAATTATTTTTTTTTTCATCTTTTTTTAAACTTCGACTATTCTAAAATTAAGACGGAAAAACTCGCTGCTCCGCTCGAAACTTCTTTTCACATCTACTTCTAACTCCGTGTGCTTTTTCGTTTTACGCTGCGCGAGATCACTTTAAGTTTTTCGTGAGTTCGGCATCTTTCGACGCCCCCCGGGGGAAAATCGTCGACCGTTCCTTGGCCATCGCAAACTTAAAAATTACTTTTTTCTTCGGATATACAGGAAAACGAATAGTGCTGATATAAACCTAGTGGATTTTCTGACAATTTATAAAATCGTAATAATTTAATGTAAAATAGAAAACTTTTGTTACAGTTGCATGTTTCATACTTTTAACAGAAGACAATAATCCGTCCTGCGTCTTATCGACGCATAAAGAGCGATACAGACTTGTCTTTTGTCACATGCAACTTTAACAAAACTTTTAACAAAACTTCTTTATGCGATTTGAAATCCTCCTTATTTTTGAAAATATGAGATATATTTAACATAAAATATATTTGAAATCCTCCTTATTTTTGAAACATAAAATATATTTGAAATCCTCCTTATTTTTGAAAATATGAGATATATTTAACATAAAATATATTTGAAATCCTCCTTATTTTTGAAAATATGAGAACCCATTCTTTTGTACTTAATTAAAAATTTTCTAAAATATCTCAACATCACGTTGTTATTTCTAATTGAAATAGCAACTTGACGTTGAGAAATTTTTTTTTGGAAATTTAGAATTACGTAGAAATAAATGGACTTCCATATTGTCCACGTCAAAGGGTTTCACTTCGCATAAAACACGATATAAATAACAAGTTACTTGGATTCGTTTAAAAAGAAAATCCACGCCTTGAAATTGCTATAAATTTGCGATCTTCTTGGAACATCCAAATAAAATTAATAAAAAAATAAAAATCTTTACGACCTTGCGAACGTCATAACCATTAAAAACAATTATAAATTAAAAGCTCCAAGAAAACTTTTAAATAACAGTTTTTCTCGTAGGATCATCTTGCAGGTAATGGAGATCAGGCTGCAGAGTCCCAGGACGGATTCGTTTCTCAAATACAAAAAGTGTAACTCTTGACGATTACACTCTAGCTATTTGAAAAAGCAGCCGGACGAACCATATAAATCCAGTCGCCAACGTAACCCAAATAAAACGGAATAAGCGACTATCCCCTCTTAAATTTCCAGCAACAATCATAGCGAACCAGATTTATACGGATCAGACCAACCGTGTCCCTATATACATAAACACAGACAAACTCATCCTCGAATTCCGTCCCTCGGACTCGCAGCTCGCAGATCTCACGGCAGGCATCAGCCTCCAAGTCTGATCCTCCCGACGGGCCAGAGCTACTACGAGCACGCAGGCAGGGACAGCCTGCCACGGACGCACTCGAGTGGCAACGACACTTGGCTCGCTCGCGGACATTATCCTAACCTTAAAATACAAGAATTACTGCTCGGTCGGTCAGATTAGGACCGAGTGCGGCTGGGGATGATGGCCGCTCGTGGCTGCGGCCAGAAGCGCGTGGTGGGCCGCCGCTGCGGCCGCGCTGCCCGGATGCGCGGGGTGGTGGTGGTGATGGCCCAGTGGTGGGGAGCTGTTGTTGTGGTGGGGTCCGCCAATGAGGCCGCCGAGCATGCCGCTCATGCTCATGCCGCCGAGGGTCAAGCTGGCCATGCCGCCTACCGGAGGATGGCTGTGGCTGGGTGGCGCGTGGGCCACACCGTGGGCATCGAGCAACGGCTTGACGTCGCGCTGTTCGAGCTCGCCGCGCTTCTTACATTGCTTGCGCTCCTTCGCTCGGCGATTCTGGAACCAGATTTTCACCTGTGGAGGGAAGAAAGAGGGTTTGTGAGTTTGAGTTGGAAATTTTTGAAAATTGATAAAAAGTTTGCAGTTTAGATTTTAAAATTATTTATTACGTTGCACAAAAGTTAATTAAAGTTGATAGCGATTAGCAAGAGATTCATTAAAAGCACTATCAAGTGAGAATCGGGTAGAAAAGAGGCAATGAAAAATAAAAGCTTAATTACCTGTCGTTCGGAAAGAGCGAGGCTCGTCGCGAGCTCCGCTTTACGGCGGATGGTGATGTATTTGCTGGAGTAAAATTCCTTTTCGAGCTCCAGTCTCTGGTGCTCCGTATACACGACTCTGTACTTGTCCTTCGTTCGTGTCTTGCCTGCAAGCATAAACATAAAAAATACATTATAAACTACCGTTAAAACGCCATAAGAGCTGTATTTTACGAGATCTCTTTTCAAAATTACACGCTCGCCGCGCGCGGCGCTTCTGCCTCTTCTTCCTTAACCAATGATTCGAAATAAAAATAATCGCCTACTTTATCGAATTAAAGGCCCGCGAGAGGCAATTAAGAATCTTTTTCTTAATTATAATGCTCGCACTAAAAGGCGGGATCCTTAAAAGTTTATTTTTATAAGCGACAGTTCGGTAGCTCGGCTCTGATGCGGCCGACGGCAAGCCACGAGTGCGTAGTGCCGTTCGAAATAGTAACGAAATCCATCGGTTTTTATGAAAAAATCCAAAACGCAATTAACAAAAATTAAATTCTCCTTCGAACCTCAATAAAATTACTGAAATTAACTCGAAGCACTAAAAGTACCACGTTAAGGCGGCTTCGGAGGTTAGGCTAGATTCTCATTTCGTAGTTTACAAATTACGCTTTTAGTTTATAAAATTCTTGGTGGAAGCTTAAAAAATTCTAAAAATTTTGTAATCTAAAAGCGTATTTTGTAAACTACGAAATCAAACCTAACCTATCCTCCGAAGTCGCCTTAACGCAACGCTACTAAAGTCACCGCGCGTGTTGCAATATCACCTTCGGAATATTTTCACGAAAGATCGAAAGAGAGCTGAATTTCGAAATGCACGAAAAAAAAAAACGAAATCAAGTCTGTATAATATTTGATAAGCGTGGCGCTAATCAGGCGCTGTGTTACACGAATCCTACACGCTCACTTCCAGCGCTAACGTAGGATCGCTTTTGCGTTACGGAAAGTACCAGATGAGAGACGTTCTTCTTCAGGCTTCTTTTTTAGTCTGCTCGGCCGCGCTCGGCTCTCGTATCTCTAATAACGATAACGAATTTTATCTGCGAACGCGCGAAAAGACACGCATGTGTGTACCGTCGCCGCTCCGCGCTCTAATTATGACTCGACTTTTCGGCTCCGCTTGCGCACGATTGGCCGAAGAAAGCGGCTCAGCTTCGAAGGCTGATTGTTTGGATAAGAACGAGCGGCCGAGCAATTTGCTTTCCGGATCTCGATTTCGAATCGCGAGATAATGACTTTTCAGCCTGACTTTCTTTGTATTTTAAATTCGCTGCTAATTTTATTAAGGTGGAGTGCAAAAGTGACGTATAAATTTAACGTAAATATCTCGATAAAATTTTCCTCGTTCTCGTACGTTGTTTAAAACAAAAAAAAGAAAAAACTCGCGTCGCTCGCGGCACACAGCACCGAGAATAAAGCCTAGCATCGCCCGAGTCATACGCGCTTGGGCAAAACTCGTTTATGACGCGGGCAGGCAGCCAGCCCAGGTAAAAGAGAGGGAAAAAGAAGAACGCGCGTAGCCGCGCTCGCGGAGAGACGGAGAGAGAAAAAGGCATCGTGATTAGATAAGGTGGCCACGGCGGCAGACATCAAAGCGAGACTCGCTAATCCAGCACTCCTTGATAACCGAAGGCCTTCGTAGAAGTTTCTCTCTCTCTCTTACTTTCAGTCTCCCTCCTACCTCTACCTATTTATTTCCTCTCTCAGCCATCCTTCTGCCTACCCTCCCCGTGGACTTTCCGGACTCTCATCTCTCCCTCATGTAGCCAGGCTTTATTTCCGGTGTCGCGCCACGCCTTTGACATCGGACTGTTTCTCGGATTTTTTTCTCTCCTTCGCGCTCTTATCGCCAGCGCGTGCGTCGAGGCGCGCTCTTTTTTTTTCCTTTTGTACAGATAGAGCGCGCAGGGAGATAGGAGGGGAGGCAAGAAAGTGCAGAGAGCCCGGGATATCGACCTTGTCGATCGGAGACAGGCTATTTGTTCGAGTTTTACGGCAGCTCTCGATCGCCGCTGATCTCCGTGGGTTTCAATTAGCGCTGACATTGTTATGGTACACGATTTTCTCGAGTGCGCCTCGCGGCGGCTCTTTTGTGCCGAGCGAGGAGCGATTGATAACGCTGGATTTACACCGGACTTTTAACCGATATACCCTGATTTCCAAATGTTTTCTTTAGATTTGCCCGAGCTTGTTTGTGAAATAGGTGTTGTGGACTCTTCGCCTCGTCGATTGATATTGTTATTCAGAAATTACGCGTTAGTGTTTGATTTCGATGAATTGGAAGTTTGGTTGGTCAATGAGAAATAGGTCTAGTGGACTCTTCGCTGTGTCGATTGATATTGTTATTTACAAATTACGCGTTAGTATTTGATTTCGATGAATTGGAAGTTTGGTTGATGAGTACGCGGGGTGAATTTTGAAAAACAAAGAGTGACTTTGAATTTGATCGTCTCTTATCGCGAGTCATCTGAAATAATTATTTGTTAACAATTAACATTGCCAGAGATTACAAGTAATGATGTTACACAACGAAATCAAACGGAGATAAGTAATTTCAAAAAAATCATTCAATCACTTGGGCTTGTAAACAGAAAAAGAGATCGATTAGAAGTGTCATTAATTGTCTGCGGAATGCAAATGCTTCAAGTTCAAACGGCGCGCCTGGCGTCATAAATAATTTTATTAGAATTCGATTCTTATCGCGAAATCGATAGTGACATTTTGCGCCGGATCGAAATTCCAATCGTCCAGCTTTATCTCGCCGACCATAAATTTTCGCCACCGCAAAGATGAGCTGCGCGTCACTTAGCACCTCCAAAGCATTGTGGCATCCTTCCATTTGCACTTGCCGTTTCGGGAATGAGCTATGCTAATGTTTTACGGAGTCCGCTTCTTTTTTGGAATTGGAGCTGGATTTTTGGAAAGCCGATGGAGGGGAGATTTTAATTAGTCTGCAGTGATTTTTCTAGGACGATTTACGATCGTTTGAACGATGAGCTGTAAACTCGTAATCTCTATAATCTCACACGCTTTCAATTACACGTTTTTACGTACGGCAAAACATAATTTACAGTACCATCTGAAAACACACTCGAACTATCTGCCTCGTCACATCTTCCATTATGCAAGGTACAACAACAGAAAGCATCGAAAATTAAACATCCCAGCTAAAAATTACGCGACTGAACAACATCGCGCGCGGACAGATAAAAAGAATCGAAGATCAAAAGTAGCGACGCGCAGCGTTTCATCTTGACACCTTTGCCAGCTCTCGAGGAAGCTCGCGTCACACTCGGGCTAGCTGCGGGGATTATCGAGCTGGTCTTTTTCATCTGCCGCCTATATGCTGACTATATACCCACGCGTATCGCAGCCTACATAACGGATAGATCGTCTGTCTTCGCGCGCGGCTGATAATGGGAACGTCGCTTCTCACGGTGGAAGATAGAAGAAATTAGAGCTGGATTAAGCGGGAGTTTTCTTCACTAATTGTTGAGAATGTAGTCGAAATTTTTCCATCTTTATAGAGCGGACCGCGATGCACTCGTAAAATGTACAACGGATAGAAACTCGGCACGTAACGATTTTCATCTTGGCTAATTTCCCGAACGATTTTCGAAATTTCACTTTCCCAAATGTAGCCTCGTAGCGGCTCTGGACACGCGCGCGAAAATGGAGAGCGCGAGGAAAAACAAACAGAGTGAATGGGAGAGATAAAGCCGGGGCTCAATGAAACGCTTGTGAGGAGAAGCGTAACATCTTGTTCGCCCCCGAAAGCCTTTGTGTAAACATCTGCGCGGCGTCCAAGGACGTTTTTATTCACTGTGTGCTCAACGTGAACTTTTTTTCTCCTCTATTAGCAGCTTTCCGAGCCGCGCCTCCGTAAAGATCCGTCGGCGTAACAATAGAAATTAGCGATATTTGCATGTTACAATAAGCTTCCTATAATTACGTAAGAATTTACAAGGCAGATGCAGTTTGATCGTGAAGTGAAATCCATTGTGTGTTAAAAATAAGCGAGGCATATTCGCAGGGCTTTGGTATACGGGTGTAGAGCGGGGAATGAGGTGACGTAAACGCAGGCTTATTTGGAAATTTCTTCCGCGTTTCGCGAGAGAGCCACTTTATCATAATTCAACAAATCCACGGCTCACATCTTTCAGCGGAATATTACAGCCCGCGTTGCATTCGCACGTGGAATTTTCCGATCTACGAGTCGGCTTGTTTAACAAACATCCACCTTTGAGTTTCAGACAAAAATGCTAACTCGAAATCGAATCACCGCATCGCCACATCCCGCTTATAAATTGAGAGCTCACTCGTTAAACGATCACAACCCAGAAGACCCGCGCTGCAGCCGCAAAAAGACGAGGACGCTTTAAAGCCCATAACCTGGCAGGAGCCGTCGAATTATACAAATAAATAAAGCCCCGGAGAGATCGTTAATTAAGAGAAGCAGCGCCGGCTCGTTTGATGTAGCTTCGATATGGGCAATATCCGTCGCGTATAACCGCACTCTCGTCATCCTCGTGAGAAACGAGACTTTGGAAATCCAGAAATCCCGTGATGGCCGATCCATGACGGACGGACACTTCGGAGAAGAGTCGCGGATCGTTAACGCGAGGGCAGCTCGCGCCTTTCTCCCATAGCTGGCTCCGCGACGGCGAGAGAAACCTGTTTCGCCGTTTAATATGTTTTATACGCGTCGTAACGCCGAGCGACATTGACGGCGTTAGTTTTCGGGCCCCGCGAGTGCGGACGAAGCGTTTCGGAGCGCGCGGGTGAAATAAAATAAATCTTGGGCTCGGGGAGTTATTGTTCTGAGAAATGGATTAATAATCGAGTAGACGGATGTGGTTGGCGCTGCTGCTGTATTAACATAACGTTCGACCAAGAGGAAGATTAGCCAAACAATCCAAGCGCATCGTTGAGAAAAATGTCGGAAACGAAATATCCGAGCTTGCGGAGAATCGCGCCGAGAGTTGCAGAAAGTCCGATATCCGTGCTGCTCTCCTTGGCACGTCGAAAGTCTCTCGCGGCGCCTGCGGGAGTGCGAAAAACCGCAGAGGAATATGAATAGGGGGAGAGAAAGAGAGTAGAGGGCGAAAAAAGAGAGAGAGCAGGGAAGAAGTCGCGGGGGCATGGGGCGCCGGAAGAAAACGGGACTCCGGGGACTCGTTGCCACCCCATTACACCGTTCGCCCTACCATTCCGCGGCTGCGCGCGGCCTCTCCGACTTTTTCTCTTAAATAGACAGAGAAATGTGGCGTCTGTGTGTATGTATAGATACCTTTTCCGCTATTTCTCGATCTCTCCCCATCACGTATACATGCGCGTTTGCGAGCGTCCCCACACTTGGCGCGCATATCCCGCAAGGTGCCATTCGTCAGCGGCATCACAATTGCCTCTATTGTGCCAGCCGCTCTGCGTTTGGCGCGCGGGCTCTCGCTTTGTTTTTCTCGGCGCGATTTTGCCTGTCTCCTTTGCGCTCTCGAAATTTTACGAGCACCCCGAGATGCATGGCCTCGGATTTTTCCGATTTTTCGCTGCAGTTTTTTTTAAATCGAAAGGCGAGGCTGATTGCGCTGCAGGCTGCGTTGCTTAATTGGATTTGCTGTATTGGTGCTGTTTATGGCTCTGGACTTTTTCTTTTCGCGCTGGGTATTTCGTATGCACGGTGTTGGGAAATTTATGTTATTGCAATTTTGCTTCCTCATAGAAGAAGCTTTGTAATAGTAAAATTTTGAGTTTCGTCAAATCGCTTTAGAAACATGTTTAGAAGTGTTAGAAGTTCAAATCA
>JAPYZA010008692.1:0-10080 GCA_030522685.1 Eupelmus azureus | reverse complement strand
CCCCCCCCCCCCGCTCTTTTTTTTTTTTTTTTTTTTTTTTTTTATATATATTTTATCTGCGTATATTTCATTTCGAATTCTCGCACTTTTCCGATGTTGTTTCCAATACATTTCTCCTCCTCAAGCGTATTCAAATAGAAATCAATAATTTCACCAAATATATATCTACTTTTCAAATGTAATTTAACATCGGGAATAAGAAATTTTATTCTTGGCTCGTTTCTGTTTCATTTTTATGTAAGAAAAAAACTTTATGATTCAAACGGCATTTTCAGACTAACTAAATATTCACAGCATCTATCTACATGTATATCTTCTTGACCAAGCTGGCCTTGCTTAATCACGCACTTTTTTTCACATCACATAGAATATAAAGTATTAAATTTTCTCAAATAATTTACATAAATTTTTACATTGTTCGACGAGCCTTCATATCATGTTTATCATTCAGCCTATATTATGACTGTTTATAAAGGACAGCTAGTAATAATAGTTATTAGTTGAATAGGCAAAAAGCGAACAGAGATAGAATTAGAGCGAATCGATGATCTTTCTATTTGTCGGCCTATCTCTCTTTTGCTCTCGCGAAACGGTGATCGATGTTGAATGAAAGCGGCGAAAATCGCTGGGGTGAAGGCTATAGGATGCGCGAGCGCGCACTCGACAGAGCTAAAACGTCGCTAGCTATATAACTCTACGGAGCTGCTACAAAAAGGGCTGCAAAAAAGAAAGAGAGAGAAATGACACGGACTGGTCCAGCTGACTCCTTGCACGAGTTCATGTGCTATTTTCTTTAAACCGTTCTCTCCCCCCCCCCCTCTCTCTCTCTCTCTTTCTCTCTATTAATAGTTCATAATTATATTTACAGCTTCTTTTTAATTAGCCAGATTTTTTTCTTAAGCTATTATTATTCCATTATTATTCTGCACTATAATTAGTATCATTTTAAAAAGATTCGATTAAATTTTATCGACCAATCGTTACATTAACTGCTTATACAGCTTTACTTCTTTCGAAGCCTTAAAGTAGATACGTATTATTTAAGTACAAGTACAGGATTTGCATTTTTTAGCTACATGATTATGCAATTAGCGATACGCGTCGACAAACATTTCTCTGATTGTATGCTTAGGCTTTTCGGTAGCTCGCTCTGGTAGCTCAAATATTTTTTGCACGACCTTTTATCGAACGAAATCGGCGACATCGCCACTCGCTTCCTTATTCTCTCGCGATATTACATACTCAAATCGATTATCAGTACAACTTCAGTTAAACTGTGACTTTAAAAGGTAAAATTTATACATACCTTCAACTAAGTTTTCACGTTACTTAAATATTAACTAGGAGAGAAATAATATTGAGACTTTTTACAATGGATATTAACAGAATAGTACTACGCAGTGTCATTTGCTTCATTATTCCGATGATTTCATATATATCCAGTAAACAAGAAACTGACGTCACCTGGTAAAACATCATTTCTTTTTCGACTATTTTAGATTTATTTATTTAAAGCATTCCTTTTATTTGCAATTAGAGTCGGCTCATTTAAATAATAGAAGCTTAAACATTAAAAATAATATTTTTCGAAGCATATTTATTTTTTCAACTATTTGTTGATATTTCCAAGGATAAATTTCTAAATGCCTTGTACACTCAGACTTATTAATGACTATTCAAAAGCGTGGACTTCGATCGAAAGAATCTTATGCAAATTATGTTTTTCTTCTTCTTTGTTAAGAAAACTAAATTAAAAAAAAAGAAACGATAAAAACATATTTTGAATCTTGCGATTAAAGAATTTTTCATAAAATCTGGAAGGTATTAAAATATAATATATTTTAATTAATAAAAAAGAGTTAGATATAATTCATTTGTAAACATAAAATAATTTTTAAATGAATCATTAAAGCTATGTAGACTAATACTTAATCGGAATTTAACTGTTACCTCGCATGAGGATTCGCGTGTTTAAAATATGTAATACTAACTAGATACAAGTTTAGTTGTCAAACTAAAAGTACATGTACAAATACATATCTAGACTTTAATAATTTCAAGGTCTTGTAAATATAGCTAAAAACCTTTTACGAGTAAACTACTACAATTTAGTTGAAATAATTCCATTTCTAAAAATAATTTAATATATACAGTTTTATAATATTCCTAATTTTAGATTCACAACTCTAACATAATCAGACTAAGTATAGTGGTAAGCCAAATCTTTTAATAAATTTGAGATAAATTAAGTCTAGTTTTCTATTTTATATGTCTATAATATAGTAACAAAGTAAATAAATGTATTTGTTAGAATGAAGCAATTGATAAGGAAAACATGTTTTCTTATTTTATATTCAATAACACACACTTGTATTTCTTATAACGTTAAATCCAGATATCTTAATCTTATCAGGATTCTTAAATAAAATTATCGCTTTTATATCCTGACGGTGTTTTACAATAATAATAACTTTATAACCCAGCGATAAGCAGAGATTTTACTCACGTTGACGGTATGAGTTTATTGGGAGATATTTTAGATTATAAGAATATTACATAATTTTTCAAAAACTCCAATATAATTGCGTTGTGCCGTAACATAAAAACCTAAACAAAAATAATATACAAGGCAAATAAACATTATAAAACAAAAAAATTTCTTTGTACTTAGTCACATCTGATACTTATGCTTATAAGTATCTACAATTATAGATTAACTATTAGATTGTTTTGAAAGTCGAAAAACTGAAACTAGCTAATAACTAGCTTATAAAAAATGAATTCTGTGGCTTTTCATGAAAACTGAATCGGTCCATTTTTTTGGAAATCGAGTTTACAGCGGTTTGTGGGGATTTCGAGGACCCTACCTTCATATAAAATTCATAGACTTACCGGAAAGTTGATATTTAATTGAGATATCGCACCGGCCTATGTGAATAAGTCTATTTTTGGACACTTATTCTCAAGCTTTTCGAATAAGTTTACTGTGATCTGCTACTGTTTTAATTGATTTTATTTTTCTAAAAAATGTTTAATTACAAAAAAAAGTATACTTTCATAGTTAGTATCTTAAAGAGCTATAGATATAATACAAGGGATACACCAGAATCAAATAATAGAGTAATCAGAATACAGTATTTACAAATTACTAATATTTCTTAATAATAGTTACTTTTAAATATATTTTTATAATTATTTATATGTAATTAATAATAAAAATAAAGAAGAAAAAGAGAATAAGTTACCTCCACGTCCAGTTCCCAAGCTTTTAAAACAACTCGAGCGTTTTACTAGTTAAACTAGTTTAGTAAATTACCTAAGTGTTCGGTTTCAACTGGTTTCCTCCGATCTTGGAAGCACGTTTGAATATTAAAATAGCAATATCTCGAAAATAAACAAAATAGACTTATTTAATTACTATGGGAAGTCACAGAATTTATCTGTTAAGAAAAATACGAATAAAGACGTAAAATTACTTGTCTAAATTTTATTCGGCAGAGTTCACGTACAATAGCAAATTTAATGAATTTCGGGAAACGTAAATTTGACATTCATTAAGTTTCGTCACTCGTGGCCAAACATAATGAATAGAAACGACATAGGTCCTTAAAAGGACGGCGTAATTATCAATTTGAGGTAAAAAAAAAAAATCCAACGCTACGGTCATTTAGAATAGTATACAATCACAATAATTTAGCTGCGAGAAAACGTCACGGTCAACTATTATTTAGGATTTTCTCTATTTCCCAACAGATAAATTTTCAAGGCACTTTAACGTATGTAGCAATGTAAAATAAGATAGGTAAAGGAAAAAGAAGCGTAAAACTGTACGCAAAATAGGATGTGTTAAAAATTTTTACAAACATGTTTAGATATTAACCTTGCAATGCTAAATAAAGTTTAGAAGTTTAAAAGTGCACCTTGAAATTTTTTGCTAAAAATAATTTTTATTTCTCCGTTGTAAAAAGAGCTCGCTCAAAAGGATGAAATAAAAAAATTAATTAATGTTACATTAATAAAAAAATAAATTAAAAGTATCACAAAGCTTTTTAAGTAAAATAAAAAATTCAACTAAAAGCAATATTTATATACTTTGTAAATAAATGAATCTAGGATAAAAAGCAAAGTTAAAATTGAATACAGTCAAAATATAGATAAAACAGCTAAGATGACATTGAACGTCGAAGATCTCCATCACAGAAAAGGGATTAAGAAAGCATTTTAGCAGCGTTAATGTAGCATCTAATGAGGCGAGCAGCGTGAATAATCGGAAAAGGCGCAAGTCGATTAGCCGATAAATTGCTCGCGTCAAATGAGAAAAATCTAGGATGGACATTATGCATGTATATATGCAAGTAGATCTAGCAAGTGTAAGGAGAAACGTTGTCAGCTACGTAATTACTAGCGGTATTGTACATGTAAAGTAAACAATATTGAGCGCGCATAGTCGAGGCAAAGGCCCAAAGGGTCAATCGAGTGAGCGAGAAGATTGGCTATTGTAAAAGTTGATAATGAAGCGAGAGTGAACTGGCTGCAGCGGGCGCCCTGGAGAGTATAGGCGAGGTGGCCCATTTCCCAAGCATATATAAAATAGCAGCTCTGGCTCCTCTACAAATTTCTCGCCGATAGGCTTTGACTCGACTTAAAAGAGTTCCCTTTCGCTCTCGAGCAGCGTACAAGTCCGTTTCAATTTTCTCTAAGGGCGCACCCTGTCCGTTTCATGCATTATTCAAGTCGCTTGCTTCGACGCGCTATTAGAGCCGCACATCGTTTAGCCGCTCGTACTGACGTCAAACTTTCTCGGACCAACCACCTCGCCGAGATCCATCCACCTTCATCTTTACCCTTTTGCCTTATTCTCTCTCTTTCTCTCTCTCTCTCTCTCTTCCTCCCTCTTTCACTCTCTTCTTTCAAGTAACTCCTTCTTTCATTATCTCCATAATAACTGTATGAAAAATGTAATTACAGGCCCATCTCAAATGTTTCTTACGATTTTGATTAAAACATTATTATAAATAATCGAAGGCTTTAAAAGAGATTTTTATCTATATCACTGAATCGGATTCAAAAATACCTGTAGTTCCTTTTTTTGCATATCTCGATTGAACCGCTTTATTCATTTGTAATTCAAAGTGATTTTAATTAAAGAGGAAGATTATAAAGCTATATCTACGCCCCCCTGCAATCTTGGAACATTACAAAAATTTTGTTCGAGTTATGAAGAACCGCGGAATGAATTGCACGAATTTCTCTGAAACTTTAATTTAATTTTTCCTTCTATTTATATTAGAAAAAAAAATCATTAATTGCAAACTTATCGCATAATTAAATACTTAGAACAGGTTTTAATGTACTTTTTATTTTTGTTTTTTAATTAAACACATTTTATGGCAACGTTACCTACAACTCGAGTGTCATTCATAGTAAATTGAGCGTATGAGTCATTGACCGAACAATTTCAAGTTTTGTTACATAACATTTTTAAGTACATTTAAATAAGTAGTTATGTAAGTGTTAAAAAATTGAAATATCGTTATTTTTAACAAATCTTAGAAAGATATTCGCAAAATAATTTTTGTTCAATCGTTAACGCTTTACTGTAAACTCATCTAATGATCAGTTGTCAGATTGAAGATAAATGTTGTCCGGCTATAGATCAAAACAAACGCTTCTGTAATTATGCCTTTTGTTACGTAAAATTGTTAATTATTAATGTCACACTATACGGCATGAATCTACTAATAGTTTATTATTTTAAAAAGTACCACGCCGTTTTTTTACTTCTCAGGGTTAAATTAACCCAGACAATAGAATAAGTTACGTCAGTTAACAAAAAGTCCTTTGACATGTACATGAAAAACTGCCACTCCTTTTCCTCTTTCCGTTCAGTACCTCATGGTCGTCTCGAATTACGTAAGATACGAAAAGAGCGCGAAAGGGCAACAGAAGAGCAAAAATAAAAAAAAACAGAACTCCGAGTTCCATCTCCGATCCAATCGGAAAGTGCCTAAACGAAAGCTTCTCCGATAAAAGACTATCGATACCATCGAAGGGCGCATTAATCAATTTGTGCGATTGCTTCAATGCGCTCTTTTTTCCCTTTTCTTCGGCTCCTTCACTCACAAGCTTTTTTCTCGCTACTCTATTTTCAATTTTTTTTTCATCCCGCGAAAATCTGATTGATTGAACGTCTCTAACACTACAGCTTACCGTGTACGAATAGTAAACTTGCTAAAAGCTACTGGCATTTATTTATCTATATAAATTATTTTCACATAAATTAAACATTCTACTATTTCCACATTGTATTTTCCCCAGTATTATTCGATATATAATTATCCCTCTGTAGAGAAATAATGACGCTTTGTAAAGTCACTTATAAAGTGATCTGATTGATTGGCAATAAATCAGGAAATGGGTAGCCAATCAATCACTTGATTATTAATTAAAAAATTTTAATTGAAATTATTTTACTTAAAGTTTATTTTTAATTAAATAAATAACAATAATTTGTAATTAAATATATAAAAATGAAACCACATAATGAAGAAGAGCAACAATTTTTTAAATCTTGCACTTATATTATAGTAATTTTAATCAATATTTAGAATGTAGGTAGCTCGTTTAATACATTTAGACATAAAATAAAAAATATAAAGACAAATTTGTACTTTTACGAACAGTTCTAGTCACTGTTGAATGTTAATATTTCTAAAAAAAAGATCATTTAATTATGTATTTTATTCGCAAAACAATTAAAAAGTAATTAAAAAATAATTTTATCCACTTAACACGAACTTTTGTCAGCATATGCATTAACATTTTTTAGGGTCAAGTATTTTACACCTTTAGAAGTTAAAAAAAAGTACTTCTAGAAATTCAAATTTCGCAAATGAAATGTCGGTCTTATAATCAGTGACCCGAAATCCTTGGTGAATGAAAATTTGAAAAATTTATCCGCACGAAAAATATATTTTCCAAGGCCCCAAAGTACGTAAAAAATCATGACTAAGATCGTAAAAAGGAAAAAAAATGAACGCCGCTCCGCGCAGGCGAAAAGACAAAAAAGCTCGCATAATGCATTTAAGCGCGATGTAAAAAAAAGGCAATTCCGTCAAAGGAGCGAGGAAAAAAAAAGAAGAAGAAGAAAAAGGAGAAGCGGCACCGGCGAGAAAGAGCGTCTTGGCAAAAAGGCCGCCGGTCCTCGGGGGCTCTTGGCCAAAGGCTAAACGCTCGCCGATGGCGTTGCTGATCCATATTTTTTAGCGGCGAATCTCTCATCCTCTCTCGGAGCGAATCATCAAATGAGCGATAAGACGAATGAGAGAGGAGAAATAAAAATAAAAAAGGACACGGCTCGCGCGGCCGAATTCGTCTTATCTTATCAAAGGACGCACTTGTATATCGAAGGGAGGGCAGAATAAGGCCTGGCAGGCTTTTATCGGCCTGGAGATTCGGCGTATATAATGGCTCGGCTTGCCTCGCCTCTTTCTCTCCGGCCTCTTATCTTTCATTCTTTGAGTCGCGCGCGCGAGCGTCGCGGCGTTCCTCTGGAAGATTACACCTATACATATAGGCGTGTACGCACAAACACACCTGCGCATCGGGGCTATATCTACGCAGCTATTCTTTTTTATTTTGCTTTTACGACAGCGACGCGATGCGTGACCGAAGATGGGCCGCACGAGGAAATCATCCTAAAAGATCTGTATCAGACGGGCGAATCATGTGAGTGCTCGGATACTTAAGTATTAAAAAGTGGTTGGATCCGCGCGAGGAAATAAGCGTAGAGGAGAAATCTTATTGAAAGTTTTCTTGTTTTCTGTCTAGCTATGATTAATCGGGTGATTAATGGTTATTTTAATAAGTTCTTTGTGCAAGTCTGGCGTCTGCTATAGCAATTAATCCGGTTTCGAAAATAACAATCAATTTGAACGAAAGTAAGAAAAATGATTTAACCTAGTAATTGAATAAAGTTCAGTCTCTCTCAAAAAAGTTTCATTTCGAGGAAAGTTTAATTATTACAGTCTTTGATCAGGAATTAAGTTACTTAAAAAAGTTCTCAATATACATTGCCAAGAATATTTTTTCAATTAAGTCAATGACTATATTCTTTTCGTTAAACTTTATCAATTCTGCGATGAATCTCTTTATTTTTACTCCATCATATATAGTATATCGATTGTATAAAATATTCAATAAGTAAAGTTAACTTTTTACTTTGAATATTTGAAATTCCATTTTTGTAAGTGAAAAATGGAAAATCTTGAATTTCAAAGTCTTTTTTTAAAATCAATCGAAGAAGGTTACTAAAGTTGACAAGACAAAGGGGCTAAGGTAAAGCCAAAGAAAACTCGAGCCTTTACTTTCCAATAATATTAAATAAATAAAGGAAGGTGATGCATCTACAGGTACATAAGATATTAAAGGCAAACGCTATTTTAATATTATAAAAGTCTAGCATTAAGTATTTAAAAGACAGAGCCGAGCAGCGGTCTAAAGAACAATAAGTGCGTGACGTGGATGAAAAGTCTGCGTAGTCTAAAAACTGACCTTAACAATAGCAGTAGCAGTAGCAGTAGCATTAAAGAGCGCAGAAGGTGGCCTGGCAGTAAATAATAAATGCTTCATAGAAAAGTGTAGAAAAAGGAGAACAATAATAATAAGTATATACAGCCGGGCGAGAGAGAAAGTATATAGTTTCTGGTGAATAAGAGAGCAGCAGCGGAGGCGGCTCCGAGCGTTGTTGAGAAAAAAAGGGGTAAGGAAAAAATGAGGGCAAAAATAAAAGAAAGCGAATGGCTTTTGAGGTTGCATCGCGGTCGGCGCTGCCGAGCTTCAAGGGCTAGGAGCCGGCTTTAACTTTGGCTGGAAAGCGCACAAAAAAAGAAGAAGCGAAAGACCGAGAGAGAGAGAGAAGGGAAAAAAGAGAGTGGCCGTCGTGTGTTTGATCGACGTGTGTCGCGTGGCTTGCCTGCGACGAGATTAACAAAGGCCCCGCATGCTCTCGATACTAGGTCGTGTAAACAGACTCTTTGCAAGCGAGAGAGTTGGAGAGAGAAGCATGCAAGATTCGACTGGCGCGAGTCTAGAGCCAAGCCCGTGCTCGAGCTACCTGCTAAATGAGAAACTTCACTAATAATTGACCATTATCGATCCGCTCTTTCTCTCTCGCTCGCTACTCCCGCTCCCGAGCTTTTCCCCTCATCTTTTTTCTCACGTTATACATGCTGCTCGCGCTTCGCACTATCTATACACTATTTTCTGGATTTTTTCTTCAGCGCCAAGCGCCATAACTTTGGCCAGGCTCTTATTATTCATTGAAAACTCTGTTACATTAAAGTATGGGCATGATTATTTTAAAAAATTTATTTTCTTCAAATCTAAGTTTTTCGTTTTTAATTATAACAATATTACTGTTTATTCCAATGCAAGGTTACGTAAATTCTCAACTTTTCTTTGATTGCAGCCAATAAATTTTCATATTTTAAGCTATTGTAACAGTTACTTGTTCGCCACATAAAATAAACTTGCAAATGCGGAAACATTCCGTGACACAAACACGTTAAACTTTTGCATGCTAGCAATCATTCAACTAATAGCTAATTAAATGCATCGTCGATAGCTTTCTACTTTTTGCCTGTTCCTTAAACAGTATCGAGGTGTAGCTTGCCAACATCTGTATGTTAAATATTGTCGAGTCTGTCTTTCTTAAATTTTTTTGCACATCGGCCTTGTCGGGTAACATTATTTTTTGTATGTCGCACGCCATTTAGTTGTTGAGATTCGAAGAAACAGCGTAAATGCAAAATTACTTAATTCAACTGCTTTTATTTTTACAAAGAAAACAATTTTCTACATTTACTGCTACGGCAAAACTTGAGATTGGTGCATAATTTAGTTTACCAAGTGCCAAGCTCTTTATCTTCTTTGTTACGAGCTAACTAATAAGTGAATATTAAAACACAAAAAATAAAGTTTAATCGCTTTATTGGAAAGCTTTATATGCTGGTATTCACTTTTTTCTTATAGTAGTTTGTAAACAAATAATGTCTTTTAACATGCCTGTTGATAGTAAGA
>JAPYZA010008690.1:0-10370 GCA_030522685.1 Eupelmus azureus | reverse complement strand
TCATTTGCAAACTTGGGTTGCGTAAAAGATAAAAAAGATAATGTATTTTATATAAAAATATAATCTTTAAAATAATGTATACCATGATAATTAGTTTTACAAAATTCTAAATTCTTTTTCTTAGTTTTCAGCTATTTTAAAGTAGATGTGAGGAGGATTTTACCAACTAGAAGAGTGACAGTTGAGCTTAAGATTGTCACAACAAATCAACAAAATTTGTTACATCAATTTATTTCTTACTTTGTTACGGTTATTTTACGTAATTTCTTAATCTTATATAAATTAATCTTAATATTAGAAGAGTATATGAAAATAATAGGTCGAGTAATCACATGGTGTATACGCTTCTACTAATATAAATGCCGATCCTCTGTCACAGCCAAAGAGCACGGAGACAATGGAGCAAGCCATCTCGAGGATTGCGAGACTCCTGGAGGAAATTCTGAACGCTTTCGCGGAAAAAGCCCGCAAATTTCCTCCAGGATCCCCCAAAAATAAAAAGAAGTGCTGGAAAGGCCGATTTCAAAAGGGCAAGAATACCCAGAAGGTCCTTAGCAAGGACGATGAGAAGTCCAATTCCCAGCAGAAGTTCATGGGTGGAGAAAATGTTTCTGATCCTTCGGCGCTCGAAGAAAACGAGCTCGAAGAGAGACGTTTAGAACCAGTCACTGATCTCCGGGATGCAACTCGGTGGTGGCTGAATCTGACCGTAGGAGGATACAAGCTTCGAGCCCTCTACGATACTGGAGGTACTGGAGCTGAGGTTTGGCGCACCAGAGGTGTTCCTCACAGATAACGACCTCGAGTTAAAGAATCAGGTCGTAGATAAGTATCTGGAGAAGGCGGGAATATATCATTCTATGACCCCGCCTTATCATCATCAAGCCAATCCAGTAGAGCATGTGAACAGAACGCTAAAGACTCGAATCGTGGCTTTCGTTGAGAAGAATCATCGAACGTGGGACGAGAAATTGCCTGAGTTGAATTTATCTCTCAATAAAACTATGCTTAGTGCCACTGGGGTAACTACGGCCATGTTGAATTATGGCCGGCTGCCCGTTCCTTCTGGAGGTGAAAGAATAAAGCAAGACCGAGTGGCAGTGTCTTAAACACCCCCAGGAAGCTGCTTCTGCTCGATAAAATGCAGCAAAAGGGCGTCAAGCAGATTACTACAAAGCTAATAGAAGAGACTTGTCTTTCTCCATCAGCGACTTGGTATGAAAAAGAAACCGAGTGCTTTCTTCAGCAGCGCAAAGAGTATCGTCTAAACTGGCTCCTAAGTTTTCTCGACCTCATGTGATTGCAAAGAGGCCAGGGAGCAATACTTATACGCTGCTGCCATACATCTCATCGCGAAGACGCCGAAGACGAGCCCATACAGGAGGTGGAACCCCTGAATGTTACTCTACCGCCGAGAGATGCGAGTGCAGTTTTGGAGACGCGCGACCCGCCATAAGAAAGCGATTCACTTTCGGGTGATGGAGCGGCCGAGGCCTCTGAGCAGATCGATGAGGCTGAGACCAAGTGTGCGCGCACACCTGCTAGTGTGCCAACAGCGACTGCGAAGCGAAAGCGGGGTCGTCCCCGGAAGAACAATTAAATCATCGTGCAGCAGACATCAACGAACCCATCGCCAAACTCTCCGGATGTGAATCTTTCTAAGCATCCGCGAGGAAGGCGAAAGGGGTCTAAGAAGACGTCGAGACCCGTCGACACCGATGACGTTTCACCTCGGCAAACGCGCGCAACTGCGAATGGCGTTGCGAATTAGCACCTTGACGTGTGTGGTAACTCGTCGTTATATTTTCTGCTACAGATGCAGAAACAACAGCAGCTGGCCGTTTTCTCTCTGGGCGGTGTCCCAGAGGATGTACTTGGGCGCCGCTGGATCAGCCAACCCTTCCACAGCGGCAGTTCCTCTCCACAGGCCCCATGAGGAGCCCCGGGCTGTAGAAAGCTCACAGCAGCCTACGGAGAGTTCCGGGACGAAGAATCGCGATCCTTCCGAGGCAGAGCAGAGAGAAGAGTCTGCCTCGGAAGCGTGGACCTGGGTAGAGGAGCTCCTGCGGCAGTCGTGCCAGAGCTCCAAAGCCGCCAAGCCTAATGAGGCTGCGGTGTTCCTCGCGTGGGATGATTCCCACGCGAGGTTCCCGAGGCGCTACGAACGCGTCGAGATCTGGGCCTCAAAGATTGAGGTCGAGCGCGCGGTACGATGTGCGGAGCGAGCCATCCGGGTTGAGGCCACGGCCAAAGAGCCGGCTCGCCAAGCCGAGGAGGAGGCCTGTAAGAAATTGTATGCCACCCGCCAGGAGGCCGAGCGGGTGCGGCGTGTCCTTGCCGCTGCCGAAGAAGAGGCTAGAAGAGCCTAAGCCAGGACAGCCTCGGCAGCGGCGAACTCATCTCCAGCGCCAAAGGAGGCACGGTCTCCGGTGGCAGGGGCCACCGGATCCCTCCTGGGCGGCGCATCACGTAAGCGATGCTACATGTGTGGCCGTGCGGGAGTCCGGGATCACCGGAAGTGCCCGGATTTCATAAGCCACGACCCCATCGTCCCTTGCTTTGAAAGATAGGAAGGATGCGTAGCGTAATCCAGGAGGACCTGGCCCACCCTCTGCCGGTGCGGTGTTCACCCTTGGAAACCGGGAGCGGGGTGACTCCTTCTGGAAATTGTTTTGTTGTTGCTATTGTTAATAAAAGTGTTTGTATATTGTTAAACAACTCTTTTCATTTCAGCAACCGGTCCTTTCTCTCGTTTCCTAACGACGATGACCGCGAGACAAAAGATTTCGCTTAGTCGCCTAGGTTTTCTTGATCACCTTATTCGCGGAAGGAATACGTCGAGTCTGTTTGGGGAGTGTGACGATACGCGAATTTAATAATTCCAATTTAAATTAATTTCGCGCTGCATGCAGGCTACTCTCGACTTGCACAGATTGCGCTAGACTCGCGCAGGCGTCGTCGGCCCGATACGAGCGGGAGGACGAGAGAGTCGCCGCGACCTAGCCTTAACTAGATAGCTGATATTGCGCGTAACAGCACGGCACAGAATACGTTACTTAGTTTTTTACCGAGCTTCATAAAAAGCAATAGACGCGCGACTTCGTCCCAACTACAGCAGAGTGTAGCAGAGTTGGAGAGCCACTGCAGCCAACATTCCGAGTGCTTTTTTGTACTCGAGCGAGCGGAGCTATAAGGTAGGCCTGCAGGCTTTAAGTTACCCATCGGACTACATGCGAGCACGGGCTTGCGGCCGTTTACTCCGGCGCATTTTTGTGCGACTCCTCTCCACATCGAGTATCCACTTGCCCGCTCAGTCTCTCTACGACAACTGCGCTTTCTGCTTGAGAGCAGTCTATCTGGCGTCTATTTGCGCCTCTGACGCTCTCAAGCGCCTTACTACGCAGTTATTTTGCCTAAACTTTCTCTCCTAAAAATCCAAACTGCCTCAATTACATTACTTAATAATGTCTATACATTTATTTATTTATATACTCGTAATTCCCTACAATACCCTTAAACTTCTAATACGCGAGTTCACACAATCAGTGAACTCGATCTCGCTAGCCTGACTAACTACCTTATTGACGCGCGAAATTCAAATATTCAACCGCTCGTTCTTCTCGCATTTTAACCCCGATACGCGGACTTGCTGATACCTCTCGCTTCCTCACAAACCATGCAGTTCAGCCTACTCAACGTTTATCCCCGTAAACAAAATAAAATAATAAGCACATTTCCCATCAATTAATAAAGTTATTTGTTACTCAATTACACGGCCCAGACATGGATCTTTCACTCTCTCCTTATTTAATTTACTTACAATTATTAAGTGATATTTAATCACTTCGTGGCGCAGTTCGCGTCACCAACTGGTCATCCACTGGTGAAGTTCCTGTACTTTTATAATAAAATCTTCATATCAATATTATTAGACATCATAATCAACAAATGTAATTATAAGAGCTACCTTCAATAAGTATAAAATAATCTTCTCGTTAAAGATAAAAGTTTTTAAAAGTACTCACCGATATTCTTCGTACGTAAAAGTGTTACGTAATAACTTTGAAACTGAATTTTCAGTGTTGTCAAATAGTTTCTTAAAATAAGAGTATTGGCGTGAAATACTTCTACACTGTTTTAAGACAGTTTCTGTAAAAAAATTTAAATTTATATCAATCTACTACAAAATCTACGTCATATTGGGTAAAATAGGCTATTATAATGATTATTATAGATAGAACCGTCTTCAATCATATTGTAAAAAAGATAATAAAATAATATTTCTGGTGGTTATACTATCAACTTGTTTATTAACAAAACTACATTTTGGCTATCTTAGTGATAAACACTGTGGGCCTCTTCAGGTTTAAAAGAAGCACAATAAGCTTTTAAACACAACAGTTAGAATGACAAATATTCTGACTGTTACCGACTTGGCGACTAGAAGCATTTACGTTAGCTTAAGCTTATTGTGCTTCTTTTGAACGTCAAGAGGACCATAGTGATTATCACTGAGATAACTAAAACGTCGTTTTATTAATAAAAAAAAGTTAATAGAATAACCATCAGAGACGTTATTTTATTATAATGATTATTTAGTTTAATTAAAAGATATTCATAATATTTAGTCATGTGCAGACTTTTTTACTAACTTTTATTTAATCCCAATTTAAGTAAAATAATAATTATTCAAATATAAAAATAGGGGATAATGTAGCATGTTGCAGAAAATCTCTATTTTCCTTATTCGAAGAAAAATTGTATTAATTTTCGCAAATGAAGAAAAAAAATTGTCAGAGAATAAAATAACTTCAGTTTTCGTAGTCTTCTTAATTTTAAACAATTTGATATAATACTATGGAACGGAGTTAAATTTAATAAATAAATAAATTTAATTCACAACAATGCACTTGCTCGGGTCCAATCACGAGCTCCACCGATGCGGTTGAAGTGGCACGTGGACGTTAGCCACTCGTGCAATGACCACTTCGTGCAGTGCCGAGTGCCCGCAACAATGAGTGACGTCACCATATCACTCGTGAAA
Source organism: Eupelmus azureus (assembly GCA_030522685.1). Classification (NCBI taxonomy): domain Eukaryota; kingdom Metazoa; phylum Arthropoda; class Insecta; order Hymenoptera; family Eupelmidae; genus Eupelmus; species Eupelmus azureus. The sequence continues at coordinate 5,326 of JAPYZA010008690.1, read as the reverse complement.
TTTAATAACAAATTGCCGGTTGCTCAGCTATGCACAGTGACGTTCTGTGCCCGAGGAGGCGGCGGTATTCGGCGTCAGGAAAATCAGGATACGATTCTAAATAAAACGCGAACACGAGAGTTAAAGTGAATCTAATGTAGTATATTCTGTGATCATTAATTAGTTAACAAAGTAAAATTACAAGAAATTAGGCGCGCCATCGCCACGAGAGTTGACTCGCGAGAAAACTTCCATCGCGAGGAAAAGCGCGCAGTTATTTCTCCGACGCGTCGCATTCTCTTCAAATCTCGTTCACCAACACACGCGTGACGCGCTCTTCTCTCTCACACACACACGCACACTCGCGACATCGCGCGAATAGATTATGTTACGCGTTGCAACGCAGTGCAGTGGACGCTAGTGACACACACACTCTCGCATTAACGCACGTCGCGTCTACTGAAACTCTTCACTCGAGGTGGAGAGGAGTCGCACGAAATTGCACGAAAATGCGTTGGAGTAAACGGCCGCAAGCCCGTACTCGCGTGTACTTTAGCGTGTGTATAAAGCCTGCAGGTCTACCTTTTTATCGGCGTACGCTTGTCTCATAAAAACCCCAAACGTTGGCTGCAGTGGCTCTTCAATCTGCTTCCTCTGTAGATGCAGTCGGGGCGACGGTCGCGCGTCTATAGCTTTTTTAGACTAAGCTAAAAAACCCGTAACGATCGATCGGTGCTGTGCGGTTACGCGCGCGTTTCAGCTATCGAGTTAAAGCTAGGACGCGGCGTCTCTCTCGTTCGTATCGGGCCGACAACGCATGCGCGAGTTTAGCGCAATGTGCGCAAGTCGAACGTTGCAGCGCACGCGGCGCGAAAATAATTCAAATTTGTATGACTAAATTCGCGTATCGTCACACCCCCCAACCAGATTCGACGTATTCCTTCCACGAATATAGCGATCGAGAAAACCTAGACGACTACGCGAAACCTTCTGCTTCGCGGGCATCGTCGCTAGGAAACGAGAGAAGGGTCCGGTTGCTGAAATGAAAGCGTTGCTTTACCAAAATATAAACACTTTGATTTATAAACATAACAACAAAAATAACAACAAAAATCCGCAGGGAGTTACCCCGCTGCCGGTCTCCAAGAGTGATGACCGCGCCGGCAGGGGATGGTCCAAGTCCCCTTGGACTGCGCCCGACCCTTCTCTATCTCTCATATCAGGGGTTATTAGCGTCGTGGCGCAGAAAATCCGGGCAATTCCGGTGATTCCGGACTCCCTGACGGCCACACATGTAGCATCGCCTCGATGTGCCGCCCGAGAGGGATCCAGTGGCCCTTGCCACTGGAGACCGCACCTCCTTTGGTGCATGAGAATAACTCGCCGCTGCAGAGGCTGCCCTGGCCCGGGCTCTTCTAGCCTCTTCTTCTGCCGCCACGAGGACACGCCGAACCCGCTCGGCTTCTTGCCTCGGTGTATCTCACGTGGAATTCCACCCACACGAGGAAAACGGCCGCCTCATCGGCTTTCGCCACCTTTGAACTCCGGCATGATTGCCGGAGGAGCTCCTGGACGCGGAGCCAAGCCTCCTCAGCTGACTTCTCGGGCTCTTCAGTACCCGAGGGCTCGACGAGCTCCTCCTCCGCAGGAGCGGCCGGTACCACGGACTCTGGCTGCCCGTGAGGCCTGCGGAGGAAGGAGGGAATTATTTTACCAGGGATTATCCCGCTTACGCCTCGCAGTCGCTGTTGGCACACGCGCAGGTGTGCACGCACGCTCGCTTTTGGCTTCATCAGCCTGCGCAGAGGCCTCAGTCACGCCATCATTGGTTACATTCTCGCTTTCGGATAGCGGGTCGCGCATCGCCAGTACTGCGCTCGCATCCCTCGGCGGTAGTGGGCTATCCAGGGGATCCACCTCCTGGATAAGATTGTCTTCAGCGTCTTGACCTGAGACGTATGACTTGAAGTGACTTACATGCACAGCATCATCCATTTGTCCATCGGCGTTCAGCAGCGTATAAGTATTACTCCCTGGCCTCTTTACAACCACATGAGGACCAGAAAACTTAGGAACCTATTTAGATGATACTCCTTGCGCTGCTGAAGACAAGACTCGGTTTCTTTTCCATACCAAGTAGCCGACAGAGACAGATACGTCTCATCTATTAGCCTTACAGTATTCCGCTTGACGCTCTATTACTGCGTTTGATCGAGCAGAAGAAATTTCCTGGAGGTGCTTAAGACTGAAGCTTCTTTGCTCAAGCTTCGGCTGCCTTGCGCTCTTCATCTCGCGCAGCAACCCGGTCTTGTTTTCTCCTTTTACCTCAAGGAGGAACGGAGGCAGCCCAGTGGCCCTATGCACTGAGTTACTGAGCGAGAAATTCAACTTAGGTGATTTCTCGTCCCACATTCGGTGCTTCTTCTCAACGAACGCCACGATTCGAGTCTTGAGAGCCCTGTTGATACGCTCCACTGGATTGAACTGAGGATGATAAGGCGGGGTCGTAGAATGATGTATTCCCGCCTCTTCCAGATACTTATCTACAATTTGGTTCTTGAACTCAATGCCGTTATCTGTGAGGAACAGCTCTGGCGCACCAAACCTTAGCACAATCCTCTCCTTAAATTCCTTAAGTATTGTCCTGGCATTGGCTTTCCTAATCGGCACACATACAACCCATGTGGTGAATAGATCTTGAAACACCAACACGTATTCAAAACCTTGTGTGCTTCTGACCATGGGTCCAGTGATATCCGCTGCCACTACTTGCCAGGGTTTCTGAATGGTGCGCCTCCCCATAAGACCAGCGGGAGATCTCTGCTCGACTTTGCACTGCTTGCAAATCGAGCAGCATTGTACGTAACTTCATACAAACTTGTGGGATCGTGGCCAATAATAACTCTGTGCCACTCTTTTCAAAGTCTTTTCTCGGCCGATGTGCCCTGCCGTCGGGTTATCGTGACACTCTCCTAGTATCTTTCGCCTTTGCTCCGCAGGCACGACTACCTTCCAGGCGTCTTCGTCGCCCAGAGATGCGTTGATCAAGTCGTCTAGCCTGTAGGTGTACAGTCGACCTCCCAAATAATTCCACCTTGGGTAGTAAGCCGGACTGTCACGAACCTTTTGGGCCTGTTGCTCGTACCAGGCGTCCTGGGTCCCTTCGGACCATGAAATAGCCCCTAATTGGGGTCTTTCCGAATCATCCTCGTACATTCGGGAGAGTGCATCAGGAACATGATGCAGCGCCCCTATTCGGTGCTCAGCTACATATTCGTTGCCTTGTAATTCTAGAGCCCACCGAGCTAACCTCCCGGAGGGGCTCACAAGGCTGCGGAGCCACCGAAGGCTAGAGTGGTCCGTCACCACATTAAATTTGTAGACTTCGATGTACGGTCGAAATTTAAGTATGGCCCATATCACGCCCAAGCTCTCACGCTCAGTGACACTATAATTTCTTTCTGCCAGTGTCAGCGTGCGGCTTGCAAATTCCAGGACTCTTTCTTCTCCATCAATCTCTGGGAGAAGGACGGCTCCGATGCCTGTATTATCGCTGGTATCTGTGTGGAGCACAGAGTCTCAAAGTCTGGCCTTGCCAGGATCGGAGCAGAAGCCACCAGGGCTTTTACAGCTTCAAAAGCGAGCTGTTGCTCTTCTTTCCACTCGTATCGATGGTCCTTGCACTGCCTTGATGCGCTGCAGCACATACTCCAGCCACTTGACGTGTTCTTCAAACGTCTTGGTAACGATGATTATATCGTTCAAGTAGCTGAAGGCATAGGGCTCCATTTTTACTCCAATAACCATCTCGATGAGACGCTAGAATGTAGCGCCAGCATACGACAGTCCATATGGCATCCTGGTGAACTGGAATAGGCCCATTCCAGGGACGGTGAAAGCAGAGAAAGGTCTAGACTCCGCCTTCAACGGAATCTGCTGATAAGCTTGACTCAGATCCAGCGTTGAGATATACTTTCCGGGGAAAGTATCTCTTCTTATACTTGCAAGAGGAAGTCCGCCAAGGGAATCCCTTTGGCTTGCGCCTGGGAAAGGCTCCAAGTTATCCTGGAATGGAAGTTCACTCGAGTTCTTCCAGTATTTCCGCCATCTATCGCGGTACTATTTACCGGAGGTCGGAAAATCTGTGCTTGTAAAGCACTCACTTGGACCGTCAAGTCCTTCATCTGTTTCTGCATGCTTGTCATAAATGCAGCTAACTCCACTGCTACTCGGAAAATTTCCCCAGCGGTTATGACTATATCCAAACACTGCGTCCGACCATTCTGGCCCTGTTTGGTGATCTCACGAGTCTGCTCATCGTCTTCTGTGGACTCTGCATCTGTATCGTGGTTTATCCTGGAAGCAATCTCGTGACGTGTAGCATCCAGGCGCCCGAGCACTTTGTCATCCGTGCTGAGTGCTTCGAGCGGATGTGGTACTGCGGTCTCATGGGTGCTATTGCCCATGAGATGTCCAAATCTCCGACGTAGACCCTATCGATGAACGTTTATCGCAGGTTCACCCTTGTGATCCACGCAGAGTGTTCGTGACGTCACATTGTCACTCGTCAAATTTAATAACAAATTGTCGGTTGTTCAGCTATGCCCAGTAACGTTCTGTGCCCGCGGAGACGGCGGTATTCGGTGTCAGGAAAATCAGGATTCGATTCTAAATAAAACGCGAACACGAGAGTTGACTCGCGGGAAAACTTCCCTCGCGAGGGAGAGCGCGCGGTTATTTCTCCGACGCATCGCGCTCTCTTCAAGTCGCGCTCACCAACACACGCGTGTCGCGCTCTTCTCTTTCTCTCTCTCTTTCTCACACACACACACACGCACACTCGCATTAACGCATGTCGCGTCTACTGCAACTCTCCACTCGATGTGGAGAGGAGTCGCACGAAATTGCACGAAAATGCGCTGGAGTAAATGACCTGTACTCCAGCGTGTGTATAAAGCCTCCAGGCCTACCCCTTTATCGGCGTACGCTTGTCTCACAAAAACCCCAAACGTTGGCTGCAGTGGCTCTCCAAACTGCATCCTCTGTAGATGCAGTCGGGACGACGGTCGCGCGTCTATAGCTTTTTTAGTCTAATCTAAAAAAACCCGTAACGATCGATCGGTGCTGTGCGGTTACGCGCGCGTCCCAGCTATCTAGTTAAAGCTAGGTCTCGGCGCACAGTGGGATAAAATCGACGAAACGTCGCCAAATTGCAATTTTTAAAATAAATCGCCATGATTATAAAATGTATACGTTTTCCTACTTTTTAAATTCTGGAGTAGATCCTACACAACATTTATTGTTATATTTATGTGTTTTTTTTAGGCAGAACTTCATTATTTTACAA
>JAPYZA010008688.1:0-16831 GCA_030522685.1 Eupelmus azureus | reverse complement strand
AAATCAAATTACATTGTAGTTAGTCTTCATTAAACTTCAGTTCATTCATATCAAATTTCGCAGTTAATCACTAAATCATAATGAAAAAAGAACTAAATACAAGATATTTAAATCGTTATAAAAAAATCTACAGTGAATTATTTACCTATAAAAAATTTAGTATTTCATTTCAAAAAATTTAATAAAAATATAAAACTAGTGATCAAATTACGCCATACAGAAATGCAATTTTCATAGATTTAAAGGCAAAATCAAATCCTAAAATAAGCAAATTCCGTAAAATCCGTAAAATCTTGTAAAAAATACTCCGTAAAATCCGTAAAATCTTGTAAAAAATACTTTATTGCATAAACTCACTTCATTTCCTCAAATTACCTCGGCTCCGCGGAGTCTCCGACTCTATACACATCAGGACATACCTGCTCCACCTTCTCCTCGCATAAAATCCGAAAAATATGAAACTCCTCTCCGGCCTGGCCTTCGCGCTTCCTTCCTCTATTTTTTTCTCTCTTTTTTTTCCATTTCGCAATCTCTCTCTCCCCTCGCTGTCCCAATTAGGTTTGTCGCGCATCCCTGCACCCGCGAGAAGAAAAAAAAAGGGAGTCGAATCTGCTATATACGCGGAGGGGAGCGAGAATCTCGAGTCGCTTTAACAGCCGTAAGCTGGATTAAAAGTCGACGCGTCGAATTGGGAGCGAAGAGAGCCGGAGTGCAGAGCGAGAGTGAGAGAGAGGGGGAGAGAAAGTGCGCAAAGAAAGCAGCTCGTTTTTTCTTAGCTTTCTTTCGCGCCGTGAATAAAAGCTCGCCGGCGGCGCGTCTGCCGATTTTGTGTCGCACTTTCCCGATAGTGGAATTAAGTGTTTTCCAAGGAGGAGGTGGGAAAGGCGACGAAGGGGGTATATCTCGGGGAAGGATACACTTTACGCGCGCATAATGCCTCGGGCGTAAAGTGCAAAAATAAGTTTCGCGGGCCAGTCGAGAAAATCGTTTGGTCGGTTTTAGTTCTAATTTGTCTTGTTTCACAGTTTTAATTTTGTCTTTATCAAAAATTTTATTTTATGACAATTTTTTAAATTTATTTATAAATATTGTTAAAGTATTCTAAAAGGATTACTTGTCATGATACGAGTACCAGTAATTTTTCTGTAACATTCCATTTAAAATGAAATCTAAAATAGAATGAATGACTATACGAGCAAAGTAAACATTACAGAGTTCAATTTTCTCGTAGATATTCCAGTCATAACTATGTTTAACTAACCGTTTTGTAACAACGGTTGGTCTCTGAAGCTTACTACTGACTAATCAATGTTACAAACAGCAGTTAAATTATAACAGGTTAAGTCATTTGAAATTTTCAACTGATGAGCTGAATATAGTTTGATTAAAGTTCTATAAAGAAAATGGTTTAATATGTTCTTACATTCAAACTTTAATTAAGTTTTTAACATTATTTACAATAAAAAACATCTAACTAGAGAAGCTGCAAGATTCAAGTAAATTAAATATTAGAGGCTTTTTTCTTAATTTGTTTCAGAAATGGAGGTCACGAATTTATTAATATTAAAAGGCTTTTATTTTATTTAAATTCAACCTTTCAGTAGCATTATATACTTCTCATTAAAAATTGTCAGTTAACGTAAATAATAAAATAAATGTTGAATAATTTATTACTGTTTTATTTTGCTTAATGTTTACTGTGAAAATGAATTATAAATACATGTTCTGTAACTTTGTTTTAATTTAAGTATCTCAAATTTTAATACACACTTATTAAATTTTATAAGATTAAAGAAATACGCTATTGGGATCTTTGGAGGGAGTGGGGATGGTCCAGTGCGGCATTATAACGTAGCAAATATAAATGTTATATAATATTATTTTTCACTTTCATACTTAACCTTACGCAATTTTGCTTTTTCTTAGAATTTGCAATCAATAAAAAGTAAAAAGCTGGCAAATTTACTAGATTTTATCATAACTCAATTCTTAATACATTTGTTTTACTTAAATTATTACTAATAAAAGAAAACAAAGTCGTATGCTAACTATTTTCAATAATAAAACTTTTTTTATTAATTCACAGAGGTTTAAAAGACTGATTTTATTATTGATTTTTTAAGTACAATTCCATTATTAAATTAATTTCTATTATACTGATATTTAAAACTTCTACCAAGATAAATGTTAATATTGAAAAAAAATCAAACCTACTTACTTCTTTCCAATTGATAAAGTTGTAATTGTTTATTAAAGATGACTAATATTAAATTAAGATTAAAAAAGTAATAAAAAACAATAACAATAATAAGTACAATTAAAACAATTTTGTAAAAATTATCCAAAGTAATTTTTGAAAAAACTAGTTTTAATATGAACTAAGTAGTAGCACATAAAAGTTTCTTTTAAGCAGCATTTTTAGAAAATGCTTTGTCACCTACAGTTTTATGTATTTTTTCATTCCCCGAGTATCACGGTAAGTAGCGATTTGTTACTGACGAAGAATGCGGTAAGCTTAAGAAAACCCTCTATCATTTTGACATTTTTGTTGAAGAGCTATCCTGTAAGGAAAAAGTACGTTGTCCAATATTCGTCCAAGGGATCATCAATTTTTATACGTGTGTCACGGCCGTGCAAATTTTTTTTGTAATTCTAGATCTCTGACAATGAATACAGTATGAGTAGCTCAAATAATTATCGAGACGAATAATTCTTTTCTATTGTTGCTTATTTAAGATAAGACTATAATAATATTTATTATCTTATTTCATGATTTCTTATTATATCTTATTTCATGAAATAAGATATAATAATATTTATTATCTTATTTCATGATTTCATGGATGTTGCTTTTTATATTTCTGCAATATCCTTGAACAAATAAATAAATAATACATGTTATATTGTTGAATATTTATTTGTAATATAAATGGTTGAAAAGATTATTTTATTTCAACGCAAGCTCATCTAATCTCCATCCCCATGAAAGACGTATGATCAACTTTTAATATAAAAATATGTTGTTGAAAATATTTAATTTAAACAAAATAATGTATTAATAAAAGTATTAACAAAAAGCAATTTAATTAGTTTTTTAAGTGATTTGCGTATGCTAAAATCTATCCATTCCTTAAAACTTCATCTGATATATATTATTATCAAGTGAAATTAACGACTTAAAAATTAATGAGATCCATTCATAGAACCACTTTACACTAAGCAATGTTTTGTACCTTTTGATGCGATTAATGTTTCATGACGCAGCTCATGAATAAATTGGCGCGTCATCTGAATTCATTTTAAACATCAAATTTCCTTCTGCAAACTGCATCTCGTCCATGTACTTTATTCATTGATCTTTGTGCGAAGAATTCGCGCAAATTTGAACTTTTTACTTAAAAAGATTTATGCAAATTTTTAGTGATAGGTTATATAAATTTTATGACTATGATAAAACTAATTTAAAAATATTATTTTAAAAAGAAAAAAAATTAAAATCAAATAAAATAAATTTAAAACGTTATTGGCAATTATAACATTTTTAATATAGGTAATTTCAGAAAAAATGGATTGTTTTAAAATGGTTTATTCTTTAAATAAATAGAAACAAAATGAAAATGTTATAAAATAAAAATTAATTTATTTGCATACGTTTGTAATATATTTTTTAAAATAAATAACAATTAAAAGAGATACTATTTTTTGATTACTATCAATGCACTACCAATCTAAATTTATCCTAATATCGAGATAATTTTACTATAACCATGCGGATCGCGTACTCTGTGCCAGTCTCTAATGAAAATTTAACGGTCTACGCATTTTCTTTGCGACTTAAGAGAAAAAAGCTTTTAAAATATTTTTCTATCTAAGGTGAACTTTACATATTTTAAACGTTTGTAGTATATAAAGTATAATAGTAAACTTATAATTACTAAGCAATACTAATATTATTTTTAAAATGCATGATTACAGATTTAATATTACTATCTTTTTTGTTAGATTGTAACATCAATGTTATCACGGAAATAGAATATTGTGCGATAGAATTAACCATAGCTCGTATTGTTTTAATATTTAACTATTCAACTCAGAGTTGAATTATTTCAAGCTGAACATTCCCTCTGCAGTCCACTTTAAAATCTCATAATTATTTTTTCAATAATTCAATAATTATGATCAAAATCTCAAAACAAATTTTCAATTTGATAAAAAATGATTGCCTAAATCTTTCGCCGGCAAAATTGAAAGGCGAGCTCCGTGTTAATATTTCGTACGTTTTACAGGCGAGATTAAACTAGGCGATTGGATTATTCAAACGAGCAGATTCAGATCCTTGTAACGCGAAGTTGTGCGCTCGTGCGGTTTTTAACTTGATCTTAAGAGGATGACGCAAGGAGAGATTCACGTTCGGATTTCGTTTAACTTTGTCTTACGTGCCTCAGACTGTGATTTTGTAAGCAGAGTGAAGTCGGATATATGACTATGTTATCAAAATTTAATTGGGATGTGATTAAAGACTACGTCAGAAGGCTTAATGTCCATGTTGCATGTTATTATTACAGTGTTACAAATTATATTTCCAAACTCTTTATAGCTTTCAGAGTTGTTTTTGTTTTGATGAGAAGGGACGCATTTTTAATGATGAAGCATTTTGTTTTATGCTGATTCTTGTATTTTAAAAATAAAGTTTACTAATCTTTATATGTAGCGAGTTAGGTAAAGTAAGTTATATCCGTTAAATTGGTTTTTGTTAAAGATAGTTTTGAAAAAAGTTACAAAATGTTTACTTTTAAATATTTATAATAATGTCAGTATTTAGTTTTGAAGTTTAGAGAGTAACATTTTTCAATTAATATGAAAATATTAGGTGTTCTTATAATTATCAACGTTATGTTAATATACCATAATGTTATTAATAACTTGCGTACTGCAATGCCTCGTTTCCGATGCATTTATTTTATTTATATTATAAATAAGTCACGTTCTAGAAAACATACATGACATACTCGTGTTTTTAAAAGTTTTTAATTGACCAGTTAAAAATGCAGTTTCGTAAAACTATGTTACGAGGTAATACAGTCGTTTGGATGATCTCTAGACCAGATGGCTCAATGTTTTTACGAGCTCTCAAAGTACAGTCGTTGTAATTTTGCGAAAAATTTAGTAGAGTACTAATAACTTGTAACTAGGAAACTACTCCAGTTTTTGGTAATTTTTTGCTTTCCAAAACCAAAATTTTAAAAATTATTCAAAATTTTACTTTAAATATTATATTGAATTTGTTTTTAGTGAATTAAAAATATCGAATTAAACCGTTTACTACGTACAACAGATAATTGAATTTTTATAAACGGACTTATAACGTTACAAGAATGAATAACTGCAAAGAACACTTAATCCTTTTAAAATTTGTAAAACATAAAGTTCACAGCATAGCGCACGATTCTTTCTCTCCTTCTTTCGGCCAGAGTTCAGATTTGCAGGCAAGCTTTACTCTCAATCCCAGGGGATTCAGCAAATTACGCACGGGCCTATAGTATTTGCCACCTTCGTGTTTACAAGGATTTCACGCGCAACTTCTTGTATCGAAGGGTTGTTCGTGCGAACTCAGCTAACTACCCAGCTTTCGGAATGAAGCTTATTTGTCAGATTTTGCGATACGGTCTTATATTGATTCCGAACTGTTACGATAAGGCTTATTGAGTTTCAGATCCTGATTTCTTATGATCAGATTGATTAGTTAATTGTCGTGTATGCTGGATTTTAAATAAATGTTTGTATAGTATTTTTAAAAGACTGGTTTTAGTACATGTTACGAAGATGTACGTCGTTTAAATTGTAAATGCAATCTTTAACGGAAAGATAACGATAAAGTAGATGGTTTTGATTAGAAATTAATAATTCATTGCAAACGAAAATTTATTGTAAACAAATTTAAAAGCTATACATTTTACTTCAGAAAATATCGTTCAAATAAATTTGTAATCTCGATTTCTTTTTCCGAGCTAACATTATAAATTTCAGCGCCGAGCGCGTAAATTGAAACAAACGTTACCCAATAATTGAAAATAACGCTCGCAAAAAGCAGGTTCCGAAAAGCGCGATTTCCATTTTATTACGAAAAAGGTAAAATTGATGAAAAAATACGCAACACTTCCCAAACCATTACCCAAACATATTTAATCCATTTTCACCACCCACCAGAGTAAAGCAAACGCATCTCGACACTGCATCAGAAGTCAGAAATCGCCCTTTTATCCGATAATCGTTCGACAACCCAAAGCCAGCGCGGAATTCCCTCATCGCCGGTGCGAGTTATATCCAAACACATTCCAGAGTTAAAAGCCTCTTCGCTTTATTGCGCCCTGCTTGCTCAACGTTTCCGAACTTGCCGAGATAGCAGTCGGGCTGTGTAAATCCGGCAGATTTACCGAAAAAGGCCTTGCACGAGGCACGCGCTCGCCTGCAAACTCAAACCAAACAAGCCGCGTGTATATGTACGGGAGTGGCTGGAGAAGTAGTATAGGTATGTGTATATGTAAGCGGGCTATCGTGCGAGAGAAAGATGAACGGGTTGTGTCGATGTATGTTTGCGCGCTGTTTGGCTTGGCGCGGGTTCTATTGGTGAATGAAATGCTCGATCGGGTTGTATTTTATGCGGTGCTGTATGGCGAGGTTGTGGTCGTAATGCGCTGTAAAAGTTTAGGTGTTTTATTGGGTGAATATTGGGGCTTGGTTACTGAGTAATAGATTTGGTAATGGTTTGCCTTTTGAGTTTACATTTTTATAGTAAATTAGTATAGATGTTTCGTTTGTTAATTTAACGAATAAGAGGAATTTTGCCTCTTATTGTGAGAGTAAGTGTTATTTTATTTATTATCTAATTTGTTACTTTACGTTTTAAACTAACGGAATTTGCTACAACATTCAATGAAATCAGTTTTTGAAAACGATTCAACAACATAATCTTTAGCTTAGTCCATGTTAGATTAGAGACAATATTGCCGCTATATGATTTTGTTTTATATTATGTTCTATTTTTAAGTATTATGTATCGTATGATGAGTAACCTTTATTGCATATTCATATTACTCAGGGCTGTAAGTATATCCGATATCAAAGGCAGTCTAAAAGATTGTTTCATTTTTCCTGTCACTACAGTACAGCCTGTAATTTCCAGGATGCTGAAAATATGTGAAAAAAAAGTTTGCTGAAAGTATAGTAAAACCTGTTTTTGCAGCTTAATTACTTACTTTTTTCGTCATTTCAAACTAATTATTTATATTAATTAAATTTGTTATAAATTCTACTATAATTAATAATTATGAATAAAGTTTTGTATGTAACATGCGGGATTTCGACTTTATTCTCTTGCTGCATAATGTATTATTTTTTTGCTAATTAAAAATCCTAACGAAAACGTGCTTATACAAATGAAATAAATATTGAGATAATGTATATTAAAGGTATTGAAAACGCATAGCACCAATTCGAGGAACCAGTGCAAACCTCAATAATTTGAAAACTCCAAAAAACAATGAACTTGCTTATTGCACCCTATTTACTATAATACATAATTATCAAGATATTTAATCATATCACGAAGTGCGCGCATCTCCAGTCCATTCAATCCTTCCGCACATCGAGGCGATGCACAGTCGCCTAGCTACCGCACAGATAAGTCTTACATGCGCGCTCGTGCGCGCATGTAGGAGAGTTCATTGAAACGAGACGTCCGCTCGGCCGTAAACTCGTGCCCGGCAGCGCAGAAAAAGTCTCTCTCATAAATGTCCTTTCATGATAATATACTGTATACGTAACTCTATGCGAAAGGTGCTGGATCCTTTCTTCGTTTAGCGATTCCCTATAATTTTTACGGTTACGCATAAGAAATTTTACCGCGATTTCCATAATTATTTGGGGCGCTGCAGCCCGTCCCAGGTTTACCGTGATATTCCCCGTAATTTTCATGGAAAAATTCTCTCCGTGTATAATAAAATTGCGAAGAAATTTCAGAAGTTAGTTTTTAACAGCGGCCAACGAACTGCCCGAATTCCTCTGCAGAGCCAGACGAATTCCAAGATCGATCAAGTTATCAAGCGTTTAATCAACCGAAAATCCACTTCTCTACTCCTCCCCCGCACTCTACCTCGCGCGTCACGCGCGGAACACATTTGAGACTCCCCCGTGGCCCGGATGGATCGACGGGCCGTCGATGATGGGCATTCGATACTCCTTCCACATGACGTAGGACGCGCACTGCCCTAGGTATTATAACGCGTCTATATAGCTGATCGATGCCGCAGTGTAGTCGATACTCGCGTGTAACGTAAATTCGAGAACGAGCTCGAAGAGCTTTAATCGACTGCCGGCTCTGATTTTCTTCTTGGCGATTTAGCGAGCGTGCGGCCTTTTTTTTACGAACTAATAAGCGGAGCGAGCTTATTGGCAGGGCTGTTTACTGGTGTTGGAATTTGTTGCGTGGGGCTCGGCGATATACGACGTTGGTGGGTGGCGGATGACGCGAGCGTTGCGTGTGTGAGTGAAAAAATTAATGTTTTTGTGAAATTGCTCGCTGTATCGTGCGAGGTAAGTTATTGGATTGAGATATTGCTGTGGCGAATATTTTTTTGGGTGGTTGTTATCGTCTGTTGATCGAGTAACGTGCAGGTGCTCGGAGTATTGTAGGTAATAAGGTCTGCAGTGTATGGTCGAGGGTCGAGTATTAGATACCGTTAATGATCTTTTAGTGATGTAGATTTGAAAAGTTTTTTTTTTATTATTTACGTGTTTTGATCTTTTCATGTAATTAAAATAAATAATTAAATACTTTGGAAATTATATTTTTAAGGATAAGCTCAGAAATTTTACTACATTTTTACTTCTTTTTTCGTACATATTCCTCATAATGTTCCTGTATTCATGATCATACAGCAACGATATCTATTATCTCTTAAAAGGGATCTAGAATAACCGAATAGCAATTCGAGCGAAAAGGTACTTAACGTTGCAAATTTGAAGCTCGATACTCTATCGACACGAGAGCTTCAAAACGATGTAGTCAACGCAGAAATGTAAAGCTATCGATAGGACTTTGGCTTAAAAGAAGTACTTATGAATTTACTTGGAAAAGTATGAACTTATTTTTTACGATCACGATCTGACTTAAAAAGAATTTATTCGAGCATTTTATAAAAATATTGCTGCGCACGTAAGAATGACTTTAGGTGTATCACATAATTTTCACTTACGTTTACTTCAGGTAATATTGGAGTTCACCATTCCGAAATTGCAAATCCTCTGCAAATGTAAAAGAAATTTTATTACAATAAGAAAGAAATGATATTTTTTAATTAAAATTTTATTTTCATAAAGTACTATAGTTATAACGCATACGATGTATAACTGCGTGTAACTTTTTTGTAAATATTTTTATCGTTCGGAAACAGCCCTCTTTTTTCTCTCCCCTTATATTAACCAGTTTCTTATTACGCTGGAAAAGATATCGACTGCTACATACATACATAGTTAGAAATCTGATTCAAATACTCTGATTCACAATTTGTATTCAATTAGAAAAATGAAATACATGTATATTGCGTAATTTAATATTTAACAATACATTTGTTTTTAAAATAACTTTATACAAGGTTTATATTTCTTGTTTTGCTATGAAATTAAATTCGATCAATTCTCCTAAAACACATGATTTCAAACTGTGTACGAATAACATCAAAGAACAGTAAGACACCTGCGCACTTGCTGGATTATAGGGAGTCCTTTTGGTTGGAAAGAATTTGGTAAATAAACAACCAAAAATAATTATCTTATGTATTAAATAAATTTAATAAAAAGACAAATTTTGTATTTATTAAATTTTTAATATCTCACTCCCAGATTTTTAACAAGTAATTTAAATTCTCACGGATACTGGTATATTGAGTTGTAATTTCTATCTCAGAGAATGAATTCAGTTTAGTTGAAGTGATATTCGATACTTTATTGCTTAATTTACACGCGCAGGATGTGTGTGGCACAAAATTGAATTTAATTTTGAAAATATTTACAGTACTATAGTAACTAAGACAATTTTAAATTTTCGCTTCTTTCAGAATTGCACGGTTTTTCCAAATCTTGGATCTTAGCCGATTGACTTGCTAGGTACGCTATATCATAGTAGGATAAGACGCAGATTGCCGCTGCCGCAGTCCTATTTATGCTTTTAGCATTTAGATAGAAATTTTCGAATTGACCAATAAGTGAACGGCATCTATGTGGCGTTTTCTCGGCGTTCAATTTACGAGGCATTCTGATGGCGATACAGTTCAGGTTGTTGAGGGTCTTGGTGGGTCTAGAATACTAGATCAGTGTCAGCTGGTGTCGAAGTAATATATATAATTCTAAATTAAAAATTATTTAAATCGGAGACTAATAAGAACGTTAAATCGGAGACTAATAAAAAAATCAACAGACTTATAGGGAATGGATCTTAACGAAATTTTGAACAGATTATTAAAATAGTCAGACTTATTATTAGTATAACAGAGAAAGTATCATATTGCTCATATATGTAAAACTAACATATAAACATTATTTGAGTTGCCAAAAAGGAATTAAAAATTTCATATAATATTATTTTAACAGTCAATTTATCTTAAGTAACTTAATTAACAAGTTTCGTGGCAAGAATAAATATTATTATACAGCAATTCTTCTGTTCAATTTATTAAATATTTGTAAATCGATTTCAAGAACTCGTTAAAATTAAAATGATCAAAGGACGTTAGTTGCTTCTCTTCTTTCCAATTTTATAATATATTCATAATGTTCAGTAATCAGCTGCGATTATCTTCTCCTTTTACTATCTTTTAACATTCTAAGAGAATATAAGATTTTTTGATAAAGCTTTGAAGAAGAACAAGTTCACTTATAAGCGAAAGCTTTTTATTTATTTTAGCCAGTCAGCTTCAAAGTAACTTTGTAGTTTGAAAATTTTTAAGTACTGCCTATAAGATTTTTTTTAAAGAAAAGGAAATAATTATTTTGACATTTTTGTCAAAGTAATTATCAACATAATAAACGAATAATGAAATTTATAACTTTTGGTGTAAATTAATTATTATACAGAGAGACAATTTTAATTTTCAGTACAAAACTATTTAATTCAATCATTTTCTGAAGTCAAAAGTTTGAAATGGAAAGCACATTGTTATACTGATAAATCTTTGTTATTATGGTTTTTTCATTTTTTTAAATTGAAATAAATATCTCTTTTACGCAACTGTACTTTTTCGTTATAACTGTAATAATAAACTTTCCATAATATTTGTTAACGGTAACGAGAGAAACTTCAGCAAATCTGCCATCGAAATATCAAATAACTTGATCAAGCTTGTTATTTTTATTTGTAACAAAGAAAATAAAAATAAATTCAAATCATGTAAATAATATTATTATCAGTTGATGATCGTCAATATAAATATAAATATTTAAAACCACTCTCAAAATTATACTACCATTAATTTTTATGCACTCACTTCAAATAATTTCTGCAATCGACTTACTATACAAGATAAACCAATTCCCGGCAGTTAAAAAACACTCGGCAACGAACGAGCGCCGCTCGAATCTCATCGTCGCTCGCACTTTTATATAAAGTACATCCGGCGCTGGCCTAATGAAATTTCGCCTTGATATTTGTAAAATTGCATTTGACTAAAGTTGGAAAGCGAGCGCCGAGATCAAAGGCTCAGCCGGCTCGGGGCAGTTGAATTAGCAGCCTTCAGCGGGCCCCGTAGCTCGAAGGAAAATTGCAGGCGCGTCTTTCTTCTCTCCGGATAATGCGGGAGCGACGATGCACTTTGAATTTTTGAAAAAAAACGAAGAAGAGGAAGCGAGCGGGGAATTAGCTGAGCGAGAAAACGAATTTGGCCGACTTCATCGAACGGCAATTTTCTTATACTCGGGCGAGTCGATACGCCGGATCCGTTTTCCAGCGATTGGACGCTGCTGCTGGAGCTTTCGTTAGTCTAATAAAGGACGCTAGAGCAGGTGGCTCTATGCAGTTGTAACTGATAAAAATGTATTTAACGAGATTGGTTTGAAAATTCTTCCTTCCATTCTGATCATCAAGTTTCTTTCTTCACCCAGTAGAACACCAAAAATCTTTTCCGCATATCACTTTTAATATACATAAAATAATAGTTCTATATATACCTTAAAAAAAAAAGATACATAAAATACAGGCAACAGCTACGGATAGGGATGTTTACGACGAGGGCTGCGAGATAGCGCGTGCAACGCGCGATGGATGCGCGTTTTAGCTTGAGGGTAAACGGGCTGAAACGGCGTCCCAGTTTCCGGTTGCGTAAGTCGATACCGTATGTATAACGCAGTACTGTAGACAATCGCGCGCCATCACTAAAACGAGACGCGAGCCGCGCGACCGAGCGACGCCCGACGTCTACCTACACTCCGCGTATTTTCATCTGTTTCGTCCTTTTTAAAAAGCTCTCTCTCTCTCTTTGCTCGCGTTTTCTTTGCCTCTTTGCCAAAGGAGGGACAAAGCGAAAAGGAAGGGAGCAGGCAAACAAAGGGCGTTTGTGCACTGTCGATCTTTATGAAGACGGCATTTTTTCTTTTCAGTAAAATCTGTATTTGAAACGAGATTGCATGGAATTTTAGTTTTAGAGAGAGTAAAAAGGATAGGGCGTCTTGGAAAGTTGAGCAGTAGATTCTAAGCCTTAAAAGTAACCCGAACATCTCAAGTACTTTAAAGAAAGTTAAAGACACACCCCGACTATATCTCCCGGAAGAATGCAAATTACAAAGATTTTATTATCAACGCAAACTGCCACACAACGGCACTTAAAAAAAAAGGTTCCCCGCGCGTGTAAACATACTCCCCTGGCAAACTGGGCGCTTAACTTCCTTCAAATCTGCTCGCAAGTCGCACTCCAGCTATATATACAGGGGCACAAAACTTTCGCTTGGAATACTAACTGCAGCGCGGCTCTGTGCGGTGCAGGTAGGGAACGAAAATAGACTCTAGATAAATAAAGAGCGAATCCTTAAATAAGCAAAAAAATCTAGCGGCCCGGCAAAGGAAAACAGGAGCTTGCATTTTGCAAGCCATGCGCGAGCCGCCGGAGCAATAAAGAAAAATCAATAATGAACTAAAGGCGACAGGCTCGTGTGTCGCGATGCTGAATATTACACGCGCCGCTTCCGAATGGTGAATTTCATCGAGCGCCGGTGCGATATTTACCCACGCTGCAATTTTCCGCTAGCCTCTCTGTATGCTTCGTTTCTTTTGCTCTAGCTTTTTTTATTCTGCGCCCTGGCTGATTGCGGCAAATTGGAAACGTGACGCTCGCGTTGGCTACTGCATAGCTTGTTATGGCAGTTTATTAAATAAACAATTCCGGGCTGTTCTTTGTTATTGTCGCGGCCGCGCGGATCTAAGCGTTCTCTTTTTAATCTCGATTATAGAATGGAGCATGGACGCGTCTTTGATGCTGGGGACTTGGGTGGTAAAATTATGAGTATCGGTTGGTATAAGTATTGGGTTGATTTTAATAAGGCTGGCTGGAAAAAGCAGCGGAGTGTTTATTTTTAGATTCAATAAAGTGCTCTTATCTGCTTACGCGATGCAATATTGCTTCTTCGATATTGCTAACGAATAAGTAAAAAGTTTTTGAAATAATATGTTAATCTCAAAGTATGCAAAATATAGCGAATAAGCGCTGGATCACTGAATTTCTTAATTATACCTGAATATAGATGTTGAATGAAAAACATTATCTTATGATACATTAATTGATCTTTTATTTAAAATTTTTTAATATATTAAATAAAGTAGTTATAATGTAATACAATATTATATTTATCATATGTCATTTTAAAATGTTTAAATTAAGATTAAGGCATTAAAAATGCAATTGTGCCTGAAACCTTATCTTCATATAATCCTTGACAATATTTAACGTTTTGGTTTTTTAATTTAACAATTATCCATCAAAAATTTGCAATTTACTTTCTACTATAGCCTTCATCAATCAAAAATTTCACTGAATTCCTAGTCAACTCAAACAGACATAAAAAAAGACCGACGTTGCTGAACAAAAATTAAAACAACAAGAATACAGCGCGCCGTATTCAATCCAACTTTGTTTGAACAAAACCCAATGCGAAAGGAGATTTTAAAAATGCGATCGGCCTGCCCCAGGTGTGCAAGCTCAAAGGGTTGCGCGGCGACGGCGTTAACACACGGCATGCACTAGTCAAACGCACAGACTCGAGAGCAATAGAAGGAGAAAAAGAGAGCTGGCCGCGCGTGGTTTTGACAGACTCGTTTTCCCCCCGGTGAGCGAAGGGAGCGCGTTAGTATACGTAACTCGGCGCAAAACGCCCGAGTTGAGATAAAAAAAAAAGAGCGACGTTAATTCGAAAGTGTTTCCGGTTAACCGAAACATAATTGCAGCGGTACACGTGTGTGTAAATGCGAAAATCCACGCGTATAAAAGTTAATTTTTACGCTCGAGAGGTTGAAATGATTTGAATTCTGTTGCTGGTTGAACGTTTTAAAAACTAGTTTCGTTTTGCTGTTGATAATTGCGGTTTGAATACAGTTTGAAGTGTGTCATTGGAAACCTTTTTTTCGTGAAGTGATTAAAAATTATTGAATAAGTAAAGTTTTTGATAAAGTTGTATGGATTAGATAGTTATATTGTTACTATATCAATATGACGGTATTAAACTTGAGATTGAGATTCTGTAAGTAAAAAATGAGAAAGTGAATCACGAACAAAAAGAATAAAAATAATTTAATTTCTTTAATAAAATAATTTAATTTGTTTAACAAAAGAAAATAAATCTTGACAAATGATTTCTGAAATTATAGACTACATTTTGATTGACTTCAATAAAACTTTCATTAATATTCTCTAGTGAACAACCCTTAATAGATCAAACATTAGATTCGAAAGATGATAAATAGATAAATTATGTTTTATAAATGTTTTAATGATTTTAATATTTTGCGTGATTCTATGACCATACAATTTTATGAATAATTTACTTATAACAAACCATTTATCATACTTGAATTATTATAGGAAAATAACGACAAGTAATAAAGTCTCACAGTAAAAAAAAAATAATAATAATAATACATAAACTATACTAAATTCCAACAATATTCCCAACAACCTCATTCTAATAATTTCAAATCAGCCAACATTTCCAACCCAGTAATAATTGAATGCTCAATTCCGCGGAAGCCGCGCGATTTCCCGGTTCTCAAAGGGCATGCGCGCCGTGCATTCCCGCCGTAAATTAGAATTCAAGTCGCGACACTCGCTCGGCGTCGCTGCTGCAACGAATCATCTTGCGATAGCAGCGCTTACACGAGCGCGCGCGTTCGCTCCTTTGAATCAAAGGGCGCAGCAGCGCGAGCTCGGCCTTAAATAGGGCGCCCCAATAATTTCGAGGAAAGTGCGCCGCAATTACAGGGCTTGCAGCGCCCGACGGCCGATAAGTGCACCGCGCGTGTACACGTGCACGTGTATAGAGGCGGACCGCGGACGAATCAGATTAATCAAGGGGCGATTGTTTGCCGCCGAGGCGCCGGCTGTGTAGGTTGGTAAAGTTTGCCTTGATGGTGCGGGAGAGTTGAATTTTGGCTAGTTTTGGAATTGGAATGGGTTGGTGAATGGAGGCGCGGAGGAAAGGCGCGGAGAGCGGCTGAGGTTCGAAATTGAATTTCTCAGGCTGGTTTTCAAATGGCTTCGAAGTGCTTTGATTGGCAGTATCGGTTTTGGTGTTATTCTTGTCTCTGTGATTATAAGGTCAATAAACTAGTGTTTATTTATATTGACTTTTTGAAAGCATTGTGTTTTATACTAGAATCTGTGAAAAATAGCCAGACATGGCATGTATTTATATCTGGATCTAAATTTAAAAGAATTTATTTACAAAAATTGTATTTTAATTGAAAATAAATTTCTTTGAGTCTAGGATACTAACAATTTTTATATTAAAAATCTTTTATTTATAAATCTTTATTTACTTAACTCTAAACACGGAAAAAATGGACTGTGAAGTATTAATAGAACCCTTTTGAAAAAAGACTGGCGAAATAGAAAAAATTGATAAAGTTTATAGTAAAACTTACTAACTTTCTACTAATATTGGATAGAATTATGCTAATTTTTACTATAAACTTTACTCATTTTTTCCATTTCACGAGTCTGTATTTATGTTGTAAATAAATATTTTATATAAAATAAATCAAGTGTTACAGAATAGTTGTTTAGAGTTGACAACTACATTCGCAAAATAATATTCTGTTAGAATAAAATCAATGATACTATTTTCCAGCCTTAACTTTCCACTTAGGCGTATAGCATAGCTCACTTGGATGTTCTCTATAGCACATGGCCTCTTTGTAATTTTGCTGGAAGTAAGGAAAAAGTTGTCCGACTGCTATTCCTTTTGACTCCCTTGAAAACAATTTTCTCGCAACTGACGGATTTTTCGTAGCGGTCTCTGCGTGAACTTACCCGAAATAAGTTTTACTTTGTAGGACAAAAAAGAAGCTTACGGTCAATCAGATAATCTCCTTCAAAAATTCTTTACTTAACTCTTTTTAGTGTCGTAAGTTTTGCGAAAGTTGTCAAGTGTGAAGTTTTAGTAAAGTGTATAAGTTTTAGTATTAACGCTTTTAAAAATTTAATAATGTCGATATTACACCTATAGTTTTAGTCCAATAGAGTCTACACTCAGAATATTATCATCCCCGAGCGCCTTGTTATTACATACATTATAT
>JAPYZA010008687.1:0-11196 GCA_030522685.1 Eupelmus azureus | reverse complement strand
TTACTACTTACGTGAACCAAAAAATTATGTACACGTAACCTTGATAATTCTCGAATGTACGTGAATGTAATAATCTCAAACGAGGAAATTTATTGATTGGAATATGAAACATGAACCGCTAAACAAGTCGGGTTATGGATACGAAAAAATAAATAATTTATTGCTAATTAGTTACAATGAATTACGTAAAAACGAAATTACCTACGTAATCCGCAATTTATTTGCAAACGACGTATATTGATAAGAATCCTTAAAAATGTCCATACAGCTATTAAAACAAGTATATTCAATTTTTCGCAGCGCAAAAACTTTATATTTTATAGTAAAATAACTAAAACCTCCGCAGTTTTAGTACATTGCATTTGCAAACATTGCTAACGAACCCGCAATTTTAAGTATTATTTTAATATCGATTTTTCCAAGTTGCTCGCACAGTTCATAGAGCTCAAATAACCCAATAATCAAATAATCCGATAACTCAATTTTCCATAACCTAATAATTCATACAATCAAGCATTTTCAGACAAATGTCCTTTTCGACTAAATTTCGTTTCGGTGAAATGTATATTCAGTCAAATGTTCTTTACGTCTGAATGGTTTTAAATAGTATTCAGCCAAGTATACTGTTACGTTTTATTGAATTAACAATAACGGAAAGTGAATTTTGGTGTAAACTTGTACTATTTCCCCATAAGAAGAACAATAGCCAATACGACATTAGTTCTATGGTAAAATATGAGCTATAGGGTCGTAAGATCTCCGCCTATTTTTATCCCTTTTTCTCCGTAATTCGTATCTTCTTACATAATTTTGAATTTATCTTCATTAAGTATTTAATAATTAATAAAAGTTTACGAAATTAGGTGGTATGGAAAACTGTAAATTTAATTTTTATTTTCGTTATAAATTTACATTTGATAAATTAAAGAAAAATATCAGCGAGAAAAGAACTTGAAAAAAAGCAAGACTTTATTTGATTGGATATTGAATACAATAACTTTCATTTTCGCGATGGATGATTTTTCAATTAATTTACCAATACCTATGTAAATTAGTTTTAAATCATTCTAATATAATAAACGTTATGATGGATGCATTTTTTTTGTTTTTTTTTTGCTTATTAACAATTTGTAAACAATTATATTTAGATATTCAACTAAAAAAAATTACATACATAAATATTGTAAAAGTGTAAAAAATAATAATGTGTAACGGGGATAATGGCGGGCCACTGCCTCGCGACTGTGGCCGGCGGACGTTAGCCGCACGTGCTTTGGCCATAGCGTTCGATGCCGGTGGCCCCGTAAAAGGGGGGGTCTAAGCCGGGAAACGCTAAAGAGGCCGGCAGAACATCAAACCGGCCCAAGAAGACGGATGATTCTACGTCGAAACAAGCATAGGCGACCGCAAATATCTTGCGATTATCGACTCCGGTACGGTAAATTCATTCGTTAACGGCCGTATATGCAGGAAACCCAACTGGAAGCATTCACCCGAGCATTAGCAAGCCGGAATAGCTGACGGCACAGAAACCGTATTGACAGGCTCTGTGACCAGCAATGTCGAGATTTTAGGCCAATATCTCCAACACACGTTCTCCGTGATGGAGACGCTAGGGTGCGATGTGCTCCTAGGTATGGACTTATTGCAGAAAATTGGTTTTCAAATAAGCATTAGCGGCCACGAGTTGGCGCCACGTGTCACCGAAGCGCTAAAGAATTTCACAGTCAGCAGCCTAGCAGATTTACTATCCGAGGAGCTGACTCGCCTTGAAACCTTCCTAGAGTCCGAAAAAGCGCTGTTCGCTAAAATTAAAGGAACAACTCCTT
Source organism: Eupelmus azureus (assembly GCA_030522685.1). Taxonomy (NCBI): domain Eukaryota; kingdom Metazoa; phylum Arthropoda; class Insecta; order Hymenoptera; family Eupelmidae; genus Eupelmus; species Eupelmus azureus. The sequence continues at coordinate 9,367 of JAPYZA010008687.1, read as the reverse complement.
TAATTAAGCACAAGTTTCGTCTAAAGTTAGACATGCCGATAAAACAGCGATACTGGCCTTGCAACCCAGCCAAGCAAGAGATAATGTGCACTGAGTTGGACAAGATGCTAAAAGACGGAGTCGTACGTCCATCCAAGAGCCCGTCGAGCTCTCCAGTCGTCATGGCCTGTAAGAAAGACGGAAAACCCCGATTTTGCATCGATGCCTACCCTATACCGCAAATAAATGCAACTCTAAACAAGTTGCGTGGAGCGAAGTATATCTCCACCATAGACCTGAAGAACGGGTATTGGCAGATTTCCTTGAAGAAGGAAAGCTTTCACTCCTCCCGGAAGAGGTTTCTTTGAGTTCACCGTTATGCCTTTTGGACTACTCAGCGTCATCTACCTTCCAGCGCCTACTTGATCAAGTGATCACACCCGAGGTGGCACCACATGCTCTAGATTACCTGGACGATATAATGATTGTTTCGGAAACTTTCGAACAGCACATATCTTTGATCAAGAAAGTCCTGCTACGCTTAAGTAAAGCTAACCTTATCCCGAATTGGGACAAGTGCCAATTCGCTCGATGCAGCCTCAAATATCTCGGCCACGTCGTCGATAAGGAAGGGCTACGTACAGATCCTGATCGAATAGCCGCCATTAAAAACTTATAAGCGCCAACAACCGTCACACAGTTGCGACGCTTTTTGGGGCTAACTTCGTGGTATAGGCGCTTCATAAAGGATGCATCTGCTCTCTCCACTCCCCTTAATTCTCTGTTCAAACAGAAGGCAAAATGGAAGTGGGAGAATAATCAACAAGAAGCCTTCGAGAAGCTGAAACATCTAATGACAAATGCACCCGTTCTCGCTTGTCCAGATTGGACTCAAACCTTTACGCTTCAGACAGACCCAACAAAGACGGCCTTGGCGTAGTACTCACGCTAGGTGAATGCGCTAGTGAACGAGTCATAGCCTACGCCAGCAAAACACCAGCGAAGGCTGAGAAGAATTATTCAGCAACCGAGCTCGAATGTCTGAGCGTGAAGTGGGGCATTTGGAAAATGCGAGAGTATCTTAAAGGATACCATTTTAAGGTTATAACCGACCATCAGTCGCTTCAGTGGCTGAATAACATAGACAGTCCTTCTGGCAGATTCGCCTGATGGTCCTTAGAGCTTAGTCAGTGGGACTTTGAAATTTTTTACCGACGGGGCAAAGATAATGTCGTTGCGGACGCCCTCTCCGGGCAACCGCTACCAGTCTTTCAAATCGACGAGCCGATAACGTGCAAGTGATACCTGCAGATGGTAAAGAAGGTTCCGGAGAGCTCGGCTGGTAATGCAGAGTTCTGCATTCGCTACGGGCAGTTATATAGACATATCCTTCACACCCTTGATTTCAACGACAACAATCCAGCTGAAGAGTGGAAATTGTGCATCCCAGCGGAATAACGAGACCGCGTTCTCAAAGAGAGCCACGATGCACCCACCGCAGGCCATATGGGCGTAGCGAAAACACTATCTCGTTTATCACGCTTATACTACTGGCCAGGAATGCTCCGTGACGAAACCAAGACTGTGCGTAACTGTGACAGTTGCCAACGTCACAAGGCCAACCAGCAGGCGACACCTAGAAAAATACATGCTACTAACGTGGAACAGCCCTGGGAGATGGTCTCCGTAGATCTTGTTGGACCACTCCCCCGCTCGAAGAACGGGCACACGCAGCTGCTCGTCATGCAAGACAGGTTCACGAAATGGGTGGAGTTCCAGCCGATCCGTACGACAACAACTGGTGTAGCTTCAGCCGTTACAAAAGCCCTCCGGCAACACGTCATACTGCGTCACGGATGCCCCAGAGCAGTCGTCAGCGACAACGGGCGACAATTTATATCAAAAGAATTTAAGAAGTTATAAAATCACAGCGGCATGGAACATCGCCGCACGCTGCCGTACGCACCGCAGTGAAGTTCCGTAGAGAGGACTAATCGTGTCATTAAAACGATGATAAAACAATACATCAAAGACACGCAAAAGACTTGGGATAGCTATCTTGCAGAGTTCGCATTCGCTTACAATACAGCGCGAAGCGTCTCCACTGGATTCTCGCCTACATATCCTTATTACGGCAGAGAATTACCCCTACCAGACACCAGGAGCCAGAAGGTGGGAGGCTTGACGTGGGCTGGAACGGACGGCCGGTGAAGCCGCATGCAAGATGCGATCGAGCTAGCCCGAGCAAGTATCGCGCGAAGCTATGACAAGCAGCGACACCACTATGACCTGCGCCGCCGCGAGTGGGAGCCCAATATAGGCGACTTCGTGTTAAAGAGTTGGCACACACTATCCGACAAGGCGAAAAACTATAACACGCAGGGCTTGATTTGAAAGCAGAAGGTTCGTACACTATACACAAGAAAGTGTCACCAGTAATGTACGATTTAATAGAAGCGGCTGGAAAAATACTTCAGCATGTACATGTACGAGACCTTAAACCGTATACAAACATAACGTGAACACTTCCAGGAGCTAGCTCGTGATGGCTACACAGGGAGCCAATGCAAACAGTACCGAGAATCGGCGGAGCCGAGCGATTTCCGAAAATGTAGCCAGCGACGATTCCTCGAAGCAAAGAAAAACCGCGGCAATGCTCAGTATCACTCGAAATGTCGTTCGAGAAGGAGCTTGAGGAGACAGCGCGGGCAGTGAAAGACTTGGAAGCGGCGATGGAAGAAGACGGCTGGGAGCTCATCGGGACCGAGGAGTACGACCCCGGCCCCACTACTAGTGAAACGGCCTATGAGCCGACACCGCTGGCTATACTCGCCAGCAAAGACGCAAGCACGCCCCAACAGCTGCCCGCCACCGAGCCAGTCCCGCCTTTTCCGCTCGCCCCAGAGACGCCACCGCCACAGCCGTCGCCCGGCACTCCAGCCGACGCCTTCGTCACGCGAAGCTCCTCAGCGGGGCTCAAGAAGCACACCAATACGCGACGGGTTAACAATCGCGGCAGAGTCACCACGCCACCGTCGAGGGAACTGGCACTCCAGCTGGCTGTCAAGCCCCCTCCGCCGATACCGGCAGTGCCGACAATCCGGCCGCGAGCTAAGGGCCCAGCTCGGCGACGCCGCATTAAGACCGTAGAGATTGTCGACACGCCGGAGTGGACGAAGAGGGTCGCAGCTCTCCGGAAAGAAGTGGCCAGACGAGCGGTAGCACTGACACAGGTTTGCCGTGTGGACTCGGTCATTAAGGTCATTGACCGACCATATCAGCTGGCGTGCAAGCGGCGAGCCGCAAAGAGCAGCAGAAGGTTCGACCCGACATCAGCTCCAGCGGTAGCGGCCACCCCCAGCAAGGCGCCGGCCACCAACATCAAGCCGCACACCAATGTCAAGCGACCGTCTCCCACCACCACCATGAAAACTCCAGCAGCTAACATCGAACCGTCGCCAGCAACCACCATCGTGCCAGCTCTAGCTGCCGCCACCGAGACATCAGCTGAGGTCTATCACCCCACCACCTCACCAGTAACGCGCCCCGCCGTTAGCGTGGACATCCCCGACGGCCCGACGATCCAAGTGCCGATCGGCACCACGCGCTACCGCGCACGCCAGTGAGACCTGTAGTGAGTTGTTAGGCTGGACACGGCTGATAACGTGTGCAACATGCAGTGTTATACCGTAAGATTTTAATGTCATTTTATACACCGTTCTCTCGAAGTTCGCAACCGCGGGCGACTTCGATCGAGGTCTTTACCGTTTTAACGTTTTTCCGTCACCGACCGCTAGAGTGAGCCACCGGTAGCTCACTCTCCGAAGGAAGGGGGGATGAGACGAGCGTCCCTCACATACCGCAACGCGGCAAGTCTCGGTGCTCTCGCGCAGAGCACTTGCAGGGGTTTATGCCCCACCGCCGACAAGTGCACCGACGCGCGCGACACTCCGCGGCCGAGTGCAAGCATATAAACGAACGCGCGCGGCTGGTGAGGTCAGTCTGTTCGGCGCTCCAACTCAGGCTACTGCTCTCTGCCTTGGTGCTCCAGGCAGCGATCAGCCTCCTGAGCTCCGCGCCCCGAGCCGTCCTCGCTGTAGCCTTGGTGCTCCGGGATACAGCGAGCCCGGACTCCTCGGCTTGGCTATTGGCGCTCCGTAGCCAAAACGAAGGGTGCTCACCCCTGTCCCCGGGCTGTAAGCTATGGAGTTCCTCGACGCTCCACGACTCCCTAGCTCTCGCCAGCCTGCGTCCCTTTACGGTAGGTGCTCCACCGTAAAGAGGACAGGTCCCGCGACGCGACCGCGACACCGCCGAACACGGGCTGCGGCTAGTGGGTTGTCTCGGTGCTTCAGGACTGACTAGCCTCGCCATCTTAAGCTTCCCCACACTAGGCGCTCCGCTGTAAAGAAGCCAGGCCGACACCGCACACACACACACCTGCCCGATCCGCGTACGCGCCGTATAGTCCGGCAATTACTTGGCGCTCCGGTGATTGCCTGACTTTGACGGCCACTGCATTCTCTAGGATAGGTGCTCCGTCGTAAAGGGAGCAGTAGTCTTAGTTCTTATAATCTTATTGCTTGTTAGGAGTATCGGGCAGTTCAATGTAAATCCGCACTCACACGTTTTCATACACCGACACACCGTATAGTCGTATAGTAAGTGTAATAGAGCGCTCTTATGGTTTTGTTTTAGGCCTTCAATACGGCAGCAGTCATTTGATTATTAATTATAATTTATATTTAGTTTATAATAAATATCAAATTAATTTAACATCTCTTGGTCTGAATCATTTACCCAGATCCACGAGCCCTATTCCTTGATCCTCCCCGGACCTCCGAAGATCCCACGGTTACACTCTCTTTCTCTCTCGCTTTCTCGCGTCTACGCCGCGCGTCTATGGATGTCACTCGGTGTAGCAGCGATCGCACTCGCGTAGCCGTGACGCCACGGCCCCTACTGCGCACACACATACTTCCGCGCGCGCCTCTCGTTTATAGTGAGAGGTGGATTATGGCCTCCACTTTCGAGTGGAGAACGCAGCTAACGCTGTATGCGGGCATAATTGAGTGTGCGGCCGCGAGTCCGTGCTCGCCTGTACTCAGCTGTAAGTGAAATATGACTGCAGGCCTACCTCACAAATCTCTTTGAAATGGCGTCGCTCGCCCGCTATGCCGGTCGTTAAAGACACGCCTTGCCGCTGCTTTGGACGACTTCCTTCGAGATTGCCGGAGGTCATCGGTGGAGACACAGGACTTCGCAGGCGTGGATGATCAGTGCACTCGTGAGCACGTTTCGTGCACGATGCAAAAGCGCGCGACTTGGCTAACCGTTTTTCTATTATTTGGTCAATAAGGCCGCTTATTGCGTCACGGATTTCGCCATTCATTGGCCGACGGTTCAAGAACTTCGTTAGTCAAAGCTTATATTATGTACGTGTGCTCTCCACAAATTGTTGATAGTTGAGACGAACAGGTTATAGTAACCTGCAATGGTTTTTACTGCAGCGTATGCAAGGTGTTGGCACACCTGCTTAGCAATAACATGTCGTCGGTCAGTCTCAATTATATCCACAACGCATGGAGAGCGCACGCACAAGCTTGGATTGGACAAATTTATTTAACTGTTTTTTCATCTATACAAGCCACTAGAGGTTTCGCGACTTTGCATACAGCATTCGGAAGGCTTATTGCTACAATTATGTAACTATATCGTCATAGAATAAAAGTGAGAAAGTTTAAAAATGAAGTTAAACATGTACAAACATATGCAAACTTAACCTCTAAATATTAAAAATTATGAAGAGCAGACATTAGCCCACCGTTGGGCATCCGATGGTGAATCATTTTGCCAAGCGTTCATTAAGAGAATTGACCAATAATTGGTAAACTAGCCATTTTGGTTGGGAAAATTTCTACCAGAGTGCTAATAGAATTAAATAAGATGATATACCAGAGTATTCTGTTTCTGTTGTTAGAAATAAATCTTGGATAACATGATAAGGAAAAACGGAGTAATCTGTACGTTAAATAGAAATAAAAGTGTAGGTTCAATACAAATTTTTTCGAAATAAGTACGATTGGTATTGATAACTTAACGTACAAAAGGCACAGAAGCTGAAAAAATAGTTTCGCATACTTGCCATCATGAGCGCTGCCGCGCCCTTTGATGTAGTCGCACCAAAGACATTGGACGATTTTTTTTAAATTAATACTAAATAGGGTATCTGGAGCAATATTTTGAAGATTTATGTACTTATAAAATAGTTACATATAATACATATAAAAACCGGCAATTGCTATGAGTTTAATAAAATTCAAATTCATAATATTTTGAAATAAAATTATCAATTTATGTTACTTATACAATTACGTAAAATTTTTGCATATTTTTATCAGTAGACTTTTCACAAAATGGAGAAAATAAAGTTCTTTTACATATTACTAAATTTTGTTATGTAATGAAATGCCATGTATAGATTTTGGTTTACCTGTTCCAAATGAAGAATATATCGAAAAAAATGAATTCTTTCATGAAATTGTGATTAATAGTAAAAGTATCTTTGAAGTATCATTACTATTTCTTTTGTAGAGAAAATAAGTTCCTATTACATTAGCATTTGCAATAAATATAAATAAATGTCAAGGTCAAAGTTTCGATAATGTCGGATAATTTAAAAAAAAATCTTTATATTCACATTGTCAACTATATGTTACTCTTTCTCGATGTACCAATCCAAACAATGTATGTATATTTAAAATGGATCAGAAAATAACAATAAAATAGTTAATATTGTTTCAAAAGAAATATTAGAATAGTATATTATGTACCAAGGGCGTAAAGTGAGCTTTTATAGACCGAGTGTGGAATTTGCAGTACAAGTCAAGGCGAGCTAGCACGAGCCGAAGGCAAGTGCGTTTGCGAGCCGAAGACGAGTACTGTAAACACACGATGTCAAAAAAGTTCACTAGCCCTTGGTGCATACCATATTTTATGTAACTCATGTATTGATTTTCGTGTTTTTTCGCGTATCTAAAATGTAGGTTTAAAGTGATCGTTTTTGGGCACGGCAACAACTATCCTATTATGTCGCAATTTATTTTTTTATTTTTTTCATAAATTTGAAAAAAAACAAACACAATTTTTAATAATTCTATTTTAATAAGTAAAGAAAAAAAATTGTATTTTAAATATGAAATTTGAGACTATTTATGGCATATATATGTCTGTGTGTGTGTGTGTATATACGCATATATATGTATGTGTGTATGTATATATATATATATATATATATATATATATATAAATACATACACATATATTTATATATATTTGTACCTTTAAATGTCAGTTTTGAAGTAAAATCTTTATCGCCCTCTGCAGTAGGCGATAATGATTTTAGAGAGGAACTTTATCACCCGCTGCGAAGTGCCGGTCCATAAACGTTCACTTTAGCCCCACATTTTAAGTATCGCAAAACTCGAAAATCGTGCATGTGTTACATATAGTTATCTTTAAAAAACAGTCAAATACGTGCAATTCAAACATTTTCCTTAGCTTTCAATTTTTTGTAACGGTTTATAAAATAATTAATAGAAAAGCCTTTATTTGCCCTGTTGACAACCTTATATAAAAAAATATCCCCAATACTATGTGGGGTACTTCGAGCGCCCTTTATTTTCGACCCTTAGTAAAAAAATTCAGGCGCGTTTTTCGTTTATTCTAAGTAATTTTTGTTTCAAAAAAAGTTATAAAAAACGTCTCAATTTTTTTACTCAAAAAGAATAAACTTTACTATAAAATTTTACATAACAGAAATGCTTATAGTTAGCTAAGTAATTTTTTCACAATTTGTCAGGACATTTTTGAATTTCTCAAAAAATAGCCAAATCCAAAAAATCAAAAATTGTCCGCTAAATTATAAAAAAATGTATATGTATTCTACTGCTAATTTTAAGAAGTTACAAATTTAACTTCAAATAACACTCCATACAGAAAAGATTGATATCAATCGATTTTTAGGTGAATAAAACAGAAAACTAACTTTACTTTTTTCAACCTAATTTTTAAATAAATTCACATTCTAAAAAACGGTAAACGGTAGCTTTTTGTGTAAGAAATTTACTTCAAGAAAAACCAAAAAATAGAAAATCGATTTTTTCGACCCAAAACACCGGCTTGTCCCCTTAATCGAATATCTTCTTCTATTTTCAAAAGTAGCCGTTATTGCAGAGGGGAAAATTTGGAAGTTCATCTATTTCGTTTTGATTTATATGGATTTTAAATTATACAGGGTCTTGTAGCTGTAAACAACTATATTTTTTTATATTTTGATATCTATTTAAATATTTGTTTATGAGATTTGTAGTTTTTATGTGATTAAATTTATAGGAAAACTTCTTAGGTTTAGTACATAATGAAACTTTGCTATATATTATTTTTAATAATAATAAACTTTTACAATTTGCTTAATCGGTAATAGTAGCCAAGGGCGATAAGTAGACGTTTATTGCCCGAGTGTAGAGTTTGCAGTACGAGTCGTAGGCGAGCAGCACGAGCCGAAGGCGAGTGCGTACTGCTAGCCGAAGACGAGTACTGCAATAACACGAGAATTTCCATCGAGAAAAATAACGTAAAATGGCAAGAAATAACATAAAAATTACAAAAAATAACGTAAAAAAGTGTGAAAATAAAGTAACGTTCTTTAAAATAACGGCTACTTTTAAAGGTAAGGAGGAGCATTTTATAAATTAAGCAAAAATATCGTAAAATATCAAGAAAACAACGTCGATTCGAGGAAAATAAAGTAAAAATTTCGAAAAATACCGTAAAAAAGTAGTAAAATAAAGTAAAACCCCTTAAATGAACGACTATTCCAGAAGTAAAGGAGGATCTTCGATAATGTAAACATAAATATCGCAAAATATCAAGAAACCAACGTTAAATCGAAGAAAATAACGTAAAAATCTCGGAAAATAACGTAAAAAGTGTAAGAATAACGTGAATTCCACTTAACTAACGGTTATCTTCAGAGAAAAAGGGGGATCTTTGATAAATTAAGCACAAATATCGCAAAATATCCTGAAAACTACGTCAAATTGAGGAAAATGACATAAAAATATCGATGTTTCTGCTGCCAAAAAATGTAACTTTGCCAAGTTATAGACTCCGATGGTGTCTTATTCCAAAGTTATGATCCCTGATGTATTTTTATTAATAAAAATAAAATAAATGAGCAAGTCAGCGTTTTTACTTGATTTTTCCACCTGAAAACTTTTTAAGAAGTTATAAAATACTTTCATTGATATAAAACAAATATAAATACATGTAATAATTTATATAATAATTTCTTTTTATGATTTATGTTATTTATTTATGATTATAT
>JAPYZA010008684.1:0-12189 GCA_030522685.1 Eupelmus azureus | reverse complement strand
TAATTATATTTAATAGCCTTTGCATGGCCAGTTAATAGTTTATAAGCTAGAAAAAGCCAAAAAAAATAGTCGTTTCATAGTTTTTTATGGTCAAATTTCATCCAGGATAATTATAAAATTTTTAAACAATTTATATATAATTTATTTTAAATAACTCTAAGTATCTTAATATTTATACTTCGAAATAATCTAATTCGTTTCGTAAATAAATTATTTTTCTAATAACTACACACAACTCTAAAAATAATGTTTCCCCAACACGCTTAACCAAAAACTACACACAACTCTAAAAATAATGTTTCCCCAACACGCTTAACCAAAAACTTATCTTCTAATAACGAAAATGAACTTTATCCATAAGTCAGAATTATGGGAACTGTAATTGAAGAAGGGGGAAAAGTGGAGAGCAAAGTAAAAGTAAGATAAAAGAAAAGGCCAAGCCATTCCCATTTTATCTAGGGTGTCTTACAGATTGCGCCTACGCTCTACATATAAATATATTTAATATAATTTTCGAGGCGACTTAAGGAACAACTTAAGACTTTTGGCAACTCGAAGAAAGTCTAAACGGCAAGATATCAGCTAGAAAAATTTGTCATATTTCACGTGGAAGAGTAGAAATCATAACTACATACACCCACGTAAGGATTTATATGGATTACTTAGAAAAAATTAAATTAAATACAAAATAAATAATTATTTGCAAAGTTGATTTGCTTAAAATATACTTAAAATATTCATTCACATTTATATACGAGTCATAAGAAAATTTTATTGATAGTTCACTTTTATTGAACAAAATAAAGACACGAAAATAATACATTGTCGCCCTAAACGATATCTTGCCGAAGTTTCTGTCCAGTAAACAAAGTCGTACACTCTTGGGTCTCGTACTCTTCATTCATGCCAACGAGACCCTCGAGTGCACTCTGACTATTCTCGACTACTATATCTCTCCCTCTCTCTCTCTCTCTCTCTCTTTTTTGTTCTTGCGCTCTCGAAACGTTTTCTTAAGGGAATGTTAAACGGCCAAGTAAAAATATATGTAGAAAACTATACAGGAATCCAAAAACAGTTTCATAAAAATCAGTTGTATAAATAGAAAGAAATATTTTTTGCTTAGATTACATCATTTGCTAGAAGCTGAAAAATCCTACCTTACCGATATTATCGACATTTTTTAGCATTAATTGCATTATAAAAAATTAGACATCGTCAGCTTTTACCAAATAATAATCTTGACCAAAAAATTTGTTTGACAATTTTAAAATATCTTGTACTATAAACAACATTTATTACATAGCAATCTATTCTGATTTTTAAAAATTATGATTTATTTAGATACTGTTAGAAAGCAAAAACGTTAACATTACAATTACTTAAACCAACATTCAACAAATTGTGAATAAAAAAAGACTATCAATCACAAACTAACTGTCGAATGAATCCTCACCTCGGTGGCATTGCTCGCGTTCTCTGTGCCCTGGCCGCCTGTTTTCTAAGCGCCTGCTGCTGACTGAGGAGCTGCTGGTACTGCTGGGCTGCCTGCTCGGCGCCGCCCTGCAGGGCCAGCTGGGTCAGGTACTCCCTCAGCTCCGGCTGGCTGGCGAGTAGCTCGCGGCTGATTTGCTGGATGTCCAGGCTTGGTGCTGCCCCACCGCCTGTCGCGCCCGTCGGCATAGATGACGAGGTCGTTGAATCCGTCCAGGGCGGCGGAGGCGTGTGCGAGCGCGATAGCAGCGCGTGCTTGTGACACAGGTACTCCTCGTAGGATGGCGGCAGAAGGCCCGACTGAAAATTTAAGGTCACAGTGTGAATTGTAATTACTTAGAGTAAGGGAATTATTAAAATAAAGCAAATCGTCAATTGCTTAACTGTATAATTAAATTTCACATTAGTTCGATAAAAAACAACACAAAACATTAAAAAAATTTACATTATTAGGTTAAAATTTAATTTAATTGCATACGCATGTTATACAGTATCTCTAAAAATACGTCTCGAATTGCTGAATAAGTAGTAAATGGTATAACTTAAGAATTTACAACATGAGCAATCGTATTAGCAAAGAGAAACGAGTCGCATTAATTTATGAAAACATACGTATTTGATCTGTTTTCTCTGACCGCATGCGCGTTCCTCATACTATCAATGACGCTTTCACGTGATAAGTTTGCACTATAATTTCTGATGAAATTATACTAATTTCTAATGAATGTTATCCCATCCAGCTTGTTACATCATAGAAAAACCGTGAATGATTAATCGAGAGAAATACATTTTTTCCATTTGATATTTTTTGGTTTGATGTTGATATTTTCTTACTACATACATCAATGCCACGATATAGAGATAACGTATTTTTTTTTCTGATATAAATAATTACAGTTTGCTTTTTGAAAACGTAAGTATTAATACATCGTAACTATGAATGATATCAATTTTGCCTCATTCGACATTTGATAATGTCGGTCAAGACCTAACGTCTCATTATTGCGACTTTGAACTTGAATTAAAATTATAAATTAATAAATCATTCTATTTTTTTATTAGAATTTGATACTTTTTTTTTAAATCTGTATTATTGTGAAGGTTTTATTGCAATATAAAGATCCAAAAATCAGTGAAAAAAAGTAATTTTAATGAAAAAAGCCAAGAGAAATAACTTAAGATTTATCGTATTTTAGATTCATGCATTATTAATTGTGTTTTCTTGGATAGCATTTGCCGAAACATTTAACCATCTTTGCTAAATACTTCTTTAATTTATATTTTTTTATATCTTTTGTAAAGACGACAAAAAACATGAAAAATTTGACAAAAAACATGAAAAATTTGTTAAAATTGTCAAATACTCCTTTTTGTAATATTATATTCTGTAGATATATTTCTATAGACAAATTTGTATTGTATTATATTACAAAAAATCTAACGATGTTGTTTTGCGAATAAAATCTCTAATTAAGAATTAATATTTCCATTTATATCTTCTTATATTTTCACAATACTAAATTTTTATTAAGTTCTATTTTTTAAACTCTAATACCAAACCAAAAACAAAAAAGATATTGTACGTAAGAAACCACCTCTATCTGTAAATCTGAAATAGTAGCATTGTTTTATGAGCCACGTCGCTAGAATGACAAAGTAACTTTTTCATTTGGGTGCTGGCAGCTAAATGCATGCGCGAGTGGAGATACGGAGTCTTTGCGCGAGCTTCGTTTTTTATTTAGCTGCGATCTACCTCGTCCTCGTCGAATTTTTGGAGGAAAGTTGGGTAAACGGGAAGATTGAAAAAGGGTTTCCTGGCAGATTTAATGCATTTATAAAAGACTTCTAGCTCGTCTATTGAATTTTGTTTACCCCATACCGTTTCTGATTTCTCAGTGGATTCTTTTTTTACAACATCACCCCTTCACTTTCTACGAATTTCTTTCATTCCCTCTGTTCTTTCTCAAATATCTTGCTTGATGTTTTTTCCGTTTTTTCTTTCTAGTTTTCGTCAACTTGGTAGCGAGCTTTCCATTAGCTCGATTGGTTCAGAGGGGCAATTTATGTATTGCTTATTTTATGTTCTTATGGCTTTATTTTTCAGAATTTAACGTTATTTTTTATAGTTAGGTTATTTTTCATAGTACGAGATTATTGTTAGCGTAGACTTTTTTAAATAATTGGAGATTTTATTAAATTTTAACAAACCAAGATGTTTATTTAGATTTACCAAGTCATCATTTTGAAATGCTTAATAAATTCCCTCTTCAAGACTACGTAAAATTCTTTGAAAAATGTGAAAAATACGCTAATTTACGCTAATTCAATCAATGAATTACAGATACATTTGCAACATGTAAATTGTGAATCCGAATTTTAAATCGATTTTTGTGTGATTTATAGGGTAAAAATTTTGCTAATTATCATTTTATTGAATTCAAGTGTTAATATATTAAAATAAAATAGAATCTTCCGAATAGTGTAAATAGAGAAAATCTGTTATCTAAAAGTTACAAATTTAAGTTTTAGAATAACAATTTAAAATTTTTTTCATTTAAAAATTTCCAAAGTTTAATTATTTTTTTAATTGAAAAAAGATGTAGCTATTTTGAGTTATACTAGAATTTCAATTTAAAAAGTATTCTAAAGTTGTTTTATTTTAACAAAAACCATAGTACGATAAAGAATCAGAAATGGCAACATGACAAAAACAATCGAATCACTTAAACTTATCACCACTTTTAACCTTCTCTATTTGATTTTCCGATTCAACTGACGAGTCACAACACACGAAGAGCAAACACTACGCAGGCAAAGATCCCTGGGAGCTCGAATTTACACGCACGAAGTCGCCAGCGACGTAGATAAACACGCTCGCTTGATCAACTTAATTTCATTTGGCACCTCGTTGATCCTGGGCTATGTTTTTTCACCGTGCCGTATATCCTTCGGGGATGCTACGCGCAAGTTTGTTTAGATATGCCGTGACTGAAGCGATGAAGTCTAGGTTAATTCTGCCGATTGCTGTTGGAGGTTTGCACGTCAATATATGAGCACTCTTGTAAAGGTTAAGTGTTATCTTAATCTTAATTTAAAAAAATATATCAGTGAGATGAAAAAATATTCTTAGATTTTATTAATGGCGTAGAAAGAAAATATTTACGTTATTAGTACGCTGATATAATTTTATTAGGAAAGTATTTTTTAAATAAGAAATATTTTTTCCAAATTTTATTAAGCGAAATATTATTAAATCGTTCTTTGAGAAAAAGTTGATAAATTTTTATAAAAGAAGTTTTAAATGAGATAAAACCTCTTCGTACTACATAGTTTTAAGAAGGCCAAAGTAGTGAATTATCATTCAATATAAAGAAATGCATTTCCGTATCTCACACTACACATTGACTTCTTTAAATCGATATCACTTAGAGAAATTAAATAAAAAAGAATGATCTAGTTAAATAAAGAATAGTTTATCTCTTTTAGATTTGATAAAATTTTATAATATTATTTTACCATTATTAAAATTTTAACGAATCTTTTGCATTATAATCATACTTAAAAAATAGGTGTATTTTAATAGGTATTATTAAAAAATATTTTTTAATGAGCATTTAAAACTAATAATGTTAATTTTCTATGTTAATTTATAAAATCTCAAAAATATTTTTTAAAATTACATGGTTCTAAAATTTTGTAAACACTTTTTGTTGATAATAAGAGTCTAGTAAAATCTTCCTAAGATGATGAATAAATTTGAATTAATATAATAATTATTCATTCGTTAACCGTTATTAGAGTTTATATTTTTATCAATATTAGATAATGTATTGTATTGTTATAAAAATTAAGAACATATAGATTTAAATATAATAAATTATTAAAATTCTTTTATAAAATATTTACATGATAGTCTTCTAATTAGAACATAATCTAGTATTGCAAATTGATATAACAAGTCAAAATCGACTAAACTTAATGGAACCCTTTCTCAGTACATCAGCTTCATAAATTAATCACGATCAACACTATGACCTGAAGTCAAATGAGCCGTATCATAATTTATACAATCTAGAACTATAAAATAATTTTTCAAAATTTAAAATGCCCTATCCAACATTCATTCGTGTCAATTATCAAAAATGTGAATTCTTTCACACTGACAAACTACCTCATCCAAATATTCCTCTCTTCCCTAGCGAGTAGAACATCCCATTAACCATATTTACTGCCGTGCATAAAACCTCTTTCACTTTTTTTTACACACATGCGCCCGCAGATGTTATCGTAAATTATTGCACCCACGCGCTAAGAACAACATAATTCCAACTCCATGCTGGCTCAATTTAAAGTAACTCATTTGAATATTCCTCTCCGGTCGCCGGCGTTTATACGAGTCCGGGGGCCATTATTTTCCAGCGCCAAACGGCGAAACTTCGCCGCCCAGCCGAATCTTCCTACCATATAAACTCTCTCTCTTCTCTCTCTTCTCTCTCTTATCTCTCTCTCTCTCTCTCTCTCTTTCTCTCTATCTATCTATCTATCTATCTATCTATCTATCTTTCTCCCTTTTTCAACTTTTCGGGCTCATTCTCGAAGCAAACTCGCGGGCAAAGAAAAAAGAGGCCTCACGCGCTAGCTCGCTTCAGAAAAGTGGAAGCGAGTGGGAAAAAAAAAGAGCGAAGAGAAAAGTAGAGTAAAAGAGGCTCGTCGAAAAGAAGAAGACGCGAGCGTGCGCGCATCGCCCAAATGCACAAGGCTATCGATCTGCAAAAAGAGGAAAAGTCTCTCTCTCTCTCTTGCTCGCGTCTTTTTATATACCACGGAGCCGCAAGCTGTATCACGCAACGCTGCGTAAGTGTATGTGCGCGCGCACGCTTGAATGTATGTGAGAATAAGCGTGTACGTCGATAGGACTTTTTGGGTAGATAAAATGTGCATTTAAGTTTCTGCCTCTGTCTGCGGCTGTCTTCTATATGCAGTGCATCGTTAGTTCACTTCGCGTTTGCTCGGTTTTTATTTCTGAGAGAATGTACGGAGCTACTCACGAGTCTGCGTACTAATACGAGGGCGAGTCTGTGCCGAAATATTAAGGTACTGCCCACCGTGCCTGTATCTAAGTATGCTTAGTTATGCGTTTATTCGTACATGTACATCAAGAGAGTAAACGTATTCTCGTTTCGCGCGCGCGAGAGAGAGGTAGATAGACGGTATAAAAAGGAAAGAGAGAGAAAAAGAAAAAGAGGATAGAAGACCACGCGCAGAGAGTCTAGGAAAAAGAAAATTTCCGACCACTTATGCGCGCGCCTCCGTTATTCAAATGAGTCGAGGCCGTCGCGCCGCCGGCAACGAGTACCAGCACGCTTAAGGATCTGCTCCCACGTTCCTTCAGTCTTTCTCTTTCTCAACCCTCCTCTCTCTCTCTCTCTCTTTCTCTCTCCGTTCTTCCCACGCAGCGTATAGAAGGAACGAAGGTATATATACGCCGGACGGCTTAGTATCCCGAGGGTGCGCGGATGCGCCTTAATACATACTAGAGAGCTCGGCGTTCGTAATCCGACGGCGGGAAATGAAACATAAACTTCATCTCGGCGAGGCCGGGCTCCGTCAGACCCGGGATGCCTTAATTCGACGGAGGTCAGGCTCTTTGATCGAAGGATATACTGTCGTCTGCGCGCGTTTACCGGATGATGCACGTACGCGCGTAGGTGAACGGGATTAGTCGACTTTTTTTTTATACGTCAACGAGATAAGGCCGTTGGTACGCGGAGTGGCTCGCTTTCGCTACTCTGGGAAAATTGATCTGTTTGGGGGGAGAGAAACGCGCGGTTGATGTTGATTAAATCGAATGGGGAATGTGACACCGTTTCGTAAGTGGAAAAGCTCGGGTACGGCCAGCCCGGGATATACTTACATCTTGGAATTTTTTTCCGCGATCCATTTGCCTTATTTTTCGAAAAGTGGTTGCACTGGAGATCGCAAGAATAATGATGTATTTTTTGTGGATTTGCTGAAGCTTTTAAAACGTCGAAAGACGGTGCGATTTTTTGTTATTTGATTAATTGAGTGCACAACAATTAATTAATACGACGATTGTTACAATAATTACTTAACATATTTTTATTGCTATTAGAAAGCGATTTACAAAGTCAAGATAAAGTTCTCGATTGCATTCTGATAGCAGAATTAACTGAAATCTAAAATTCAAATCAAATCATCAATATTTTTGCATTCAGAGCACAAATTACAATCCGATGTACTACTTCAATTCTACGATTAATAATTTGACTTTTTTCAGTTTTCCATTTCAGAGCTTGGATGGCTCTTTTGCTGCAAAAAAGTTCTGAATCTTTATTCCAGTTCGCCGAGATAATTTAGAGCAAAAGAGAATCACTTCAAATATAATAACCTTACATATAGCCACATTAATTTTCTCCCTGGCTATCAGCGTTAAATTCACATTATCGTTTTACGTACACTTACCGCAGAAAAAGCCTGCAAATATCTTGTATAAGCTTTTCATGTAAACAAACAAAGTAATTAATCTCTCTTTACTTGTCGATTCGCAAGGCATTACGCAAATTCTCCTTCGAAAAGCTCACGCATTACGCGAGATCTGGCCATTAAATCAGCAAATTATTTTGCTAATCCATGAAATCGCGCTGAAACGCGAGCATTCGCTACGCAATACAAAGCACCTGCCTCGACAATATCCACGAAAACAATAACCCTTTAACCGAATACGTGATCGAGCCTCACGCGCGTCCGATATTCAAGCGTATCCGCGCGCGACCTTCCAGCCGCTTCATTCACCGAATCTTCCTGCTCGCTTCAAGAAATCGCGAAATTAAGTCCTGGCCGTGTTTTTTCAACCGCTCGGAGCTCTTTCTCTCTTTCTCTTTCGCTCTCTGCATTCGACGGACCGTGCGCGCCTCGTCGAGGGGATAAACTTAATTATCCGCGTGCGCGCCCGAGCCTGCAGCTGACAAAAGGCCCGACTGACTGGGCGTGTGTATATACATATATACGTACATACATGTGTATACATGTGGAGGATCGCGTTCGGTTAATTAATGTCTGGCGCACACGCGCCGGCCCGACGCAGATGTGCTACTCTCGTGTACGGCTCCTAGTCTGGGATACGTAACTACGTATATACGACCTCTTCGCCCCCTGCCATTTGGTCCCTGCGTCATTGTATATATATACATATATACATGTAGAAGAACTTTTTCCAATTTCACCCCCCTCCCCTCCACGATCTTCTCTTCTTTTCCCCCCAAGGAGCAAAGTCGTGCAAGGGTCTAATTTCTATCCTTTTTTTGTTCTTTCGTTCATTCTCTCGTTCTTTATCAGATGATCCGAGGATAGTTATCTGAAGGTGCGCGTGAGTCTGGCTCAATTACCTCCGAGTTTTCGGCTGAATTGAACGTCGCTAGCTAAAAAAGATTTTATGATTTTTTTCTTAAAAAGGATTGATGAAAGAAATTTATTTTTAAATAATAATTGCAAATTATAAAGTAAATATAAAAAATATTGTTCACTCGGAAAATTAGTGACATGAATATCAACATTGACATCACATACTGAGAAATTCCTAATGATTTAAAATATAAACTGGGTCATTTGACTCTTTTTTAAATTCGTTAGCTCCTCCATTTTCTTTACTGTAACATTAAGCGTCTATCACACGTGGTTACTTCTCAACGAAAAACTTCTCTCCCGTCTTAGCCCATGGGAAAGTACATCAAAGTCTGGTGTCAAGTATACATCGAATAATTAATTATTTTTTTCCATCAATTTGTTGATGAACATTCATAATGAAAATGTTTTCATATATTTCTATTTACTTTTGTAATCATAATACTTTTATAACACTTAAAATATTTGATCTGTATATTTTCTTTTATAACTTAATATTTATCAATGTTTAGCTCTCATATTCACAAATTTAATTAAACTGATAGCTCCTCCCAAATTTATCACGATAAAATGTTTACTCCGAACTTCCAAGCGGGAGAACTCGATAAAATAAATGGCACGAAGAGCCGGGCGCTAACTACTCCTGATCCTGCAAAGTTCCTCCAAGCTCTCGAAGAGAGATACATTTAAAAGTGCATTTACTTCGCATGCACGTAACTTGAGAGTAATTGATCGCGGCGGCGCTCCACAGCCTCAAACGTAGCTTCCCGACGCGAGCTCGCGCGCGCGCGCGCGCATGTACATAAGAACTTTATGCACGCGCGCCTCGACGCAGCACTTTGAAACTTCGGCTAAGTACATACGGTACTAAGACCCTCCCCGGCATAATTTGAGGTCAAAAATTATATAAAGTTACATGACTAACTGCAGCGTGCGCACTCGCCCTGGGAGGAAAAAATTGCAGCGCCAAACTTTGGCTTTTGAGCTCTCTCAAAGAGCGCGCCGCCTGAGTTTTGTGTACGGAACAAAGTTATAGTTTTATCTGGATGGGCAGGAGCGAGTTTTCGGCCCGACTGGATACGGGCTCATTAAGCCCTGAATCTAGATAAAACTGGATAACTTTACGCTTTAGGACAGGCGCTCTGTAGCCTGTCGCTCGTAAGCCCGCTGCAGGCTACAGCTTGCGTGTTTGTAAATTAATTTGCTTTATAATATTTACTTAATTTTTGAATGGAAAGATCAACTAGAGTAGTTTAAGCTAGTTTGAAAATTAAGTTACCTTTGAATTAATCCAAGGAAAATTATTCTTTTGTCGGCTGTTTTAATACATTATCCAATCAATCTAAAGCTTACTAAATTTTTTACTCTTACAAATAATTACTTAAAAAATAATAAGCATTAATGATAAACATGATAAAAAGAGAAACATGAAACGAAATATGAAAATTTAAACTACATTAAGTAAAAACGCATAAAGCTATTTCAAAAATTCTTTGTATTTCAAAATTACAATTCAGCTTTCATCCTTTAATCTCGATGTCAAACGTACACGCTGCCTGCGCGAATATGTAAAGCCAGTACAGTGCGCACGTGTGCATTTACATGCCAGGCGATTAGAAAATGCGAGGTCATTGCTGATGCGAAATGTGGTACACGTGACAAATACTGCGATCGTATACACCAGAAAGATGCGCCTTGCATCTCTTAAATTACGTAACATGCAAACTGCACTAGTTTTGCCCATGCGCGCCCGCGCCAACGTAATTTTAAATTTGTATGCGTTTTGATGAAAATATGCGTGCTTTCCAAACGTAGCTTACACACGTAAATTTCGGTGCGCGTTCGCGCGTACCGCCACCTCGTAGCTTCTTTATGCGCGCTTGTAAACGCGTTCGCCTATTTACGAGACGTAAGTTTAGTGTGCGTGCTCGCATGCACAGCGATGCAAAAACGTGTATAGGTGACGAGCTGATATGCTGAGAGCACGTGTGTGTGAGCGCATATGCATGCATGCGGGATGTAAATTTTCTGGAGCGTACGTAGGGAAAATTCCGTTTTCCCCGGAGGACGCGCAAAATACCTGGACTGCCCCGCTTTTCGCGGATGCATGTATGCCACGAGACCCACACGCCGGCTACGAGCGCTAAGTGAATTGAAACGCCTTTATTTCCCGGCGTTTTATATTCCACGTACGTGAGTCCTTAGCGCGCGTTTGTCGTCCGCGTATTCGAAAAACGTACGCTTTTGTAACTCGTTTTAAATGCCCTGACGGCTCTTTGCGTCCTGTTGAGGTGGTGGAAAATGATTTTCCAGAAGGATTTAATTTATGTCTCATTTGTGAATGATATGCTTTACGTCTCGAGTATGTAAATTAAAAAAGAATATTAGTGTATTCTTCTGGAAATTATTTTGGGTTACTATTTTATTACAATTTGAAATACTAGTTACAGCAAAAGGAGAAAGCAGTCTGCTTAGTTCTGTTAGAATTTATCCTAAATTTTGATTATGTTTTCTGTAATTAAAAAGAAATATTCCTGATTAAGTAGTAACAGACGATCACTGTAAGACTCAAGCATGACTACTTCTGTTACATTTCGTAAATATAAGAAAAATAAATACAAATCTATTCTCATCTATAAATAATTGTTCTACTTTAGTAATACATTTTTTCTCATATTTTCAATTAGTTTGAGCTTTTTGGATTAAAAGCTCTTTCTAGTGGAAATTACGCGTAAGTTTCATGCGTTGTTGAATTTCACGAATGAAATTTAACTTTGGCAACTTTGGCATGTTATTTCAAAATTATCTTCTTGCTTCAGTAGAGTAAAGTAGCTTCAGTACAATATCGTTAGAAACTTAAATAAACAACTTCTGTTGAACACTTTGTCTTAGCTTAACTTTTCTTGCAAGTAAAAGCCTTTCCCTTTTCATTTAAATTAACAACTTATGACTACTTAAACTAACCAGTACAAAATTAACATGACTCTTAATCATTAATAATAAAAAAAACAATAAAAGGCAAAAACACTTAATTTTTCTCAAACATCTAAAAAATTTGTAAACTATAAGGCATAATAAAAATCACGCATATGCCAGCATCCATCAACTTTACCGTCTCAGCAAAAAAAACACTAACAAAGGCAAACTATAAATTATAATAAGAAGCTCTGTCAATTCTCCCTTCGCTCAAGTATTGGACGCTAGGTAGTCCATTTTTCAACACACCCAAAACCCGCTTATTTCGACTCATCAAAACTCTTTCTCTCTCTCTCTCTC
>JAPYZA010008683.1:0-15705 GCA_030522685.1 Eupelmus azureus | reverse complement strand
AGAGGAATGAGATCGGTTTGCTGTCGTGGAATACGTGATTGTAAATTTTGTTTGGGTTTGCCGAGTAGATGAGCCCAGGGTTTCTCGATGATTTATACGAGACGAGATTGCTTGGTGTAATATGGAATGTATTCAAATGAATTGAGGCTGGATGTAGAGCGGAGATTTGGAAGATTAAAGCTTGTTTACTTCTTTGTTGGATGTAAATTGCAAAGTTACGATGCGAACTTTTTTAATCAATTTGCGGCGGCGTGTTTTCGTACGCAGTTAAAAATTTTTCGTCATTTTGTACGCATTTGACGGGAATCGTACGTAAGTTTGACCGTATTTGACGCAAAAGAAAACGTTATAAAAATTCTACATCTATTTGACGAAAAATAATTGTCCTTTAAATGCTTTTATTATTTACTTATATTACGAAAATTTTACGTCTATTTTAACGAATTACGAAATACGAAATATTTCTAACTGTGTCATCGGAAATATCTTAACTAAGCCAAGACGTTTATAATATAATATATTTTAGTAGATAAAAATATTTTCTTTTAATAAAAATTTCGTAAAAAAATAATTCACTAATAAAACTCATAATATACTTAAAACCCTCGCAAAAAAACGTTTCTTTAAGCTACCCCCAAATTCAACCTCCACGTCAACAAAAGCAAACAAGCCCAAGGCAGTCACTCAAAGAAGCACGTATCTCACGAAGCCCTCTAAAAATTCAATTGACGAAAATCCAAAGGCCACCCAAACATTACAACCCACGCATCTTACCACCCAGTATCCCAATAATCCCAAGCACTCACCGTAAAACTTTCCCGCACACACTAAGACACGGAAATTCCCAACGAGCCGTTCTCCAACCCCTGCCACCCTCGCGCACAGCTAAAATTGCCGCTCGCCCCCGCGGCGGAGAGAATTGCGATAAAAGAGCCAACGGCCGATGATCAGCGGCGCGCAATTGAGCCTGAATCGAATCGAGCCCGATAGGGCATTCCAGCCGGCAGCAGCGCCCTTAATTCCGCCCTCGTCGCAGTCATGAAATTACTTCTCAGTAATGAAGCGTGCGCGCGGCTCTGTATCGATCTATCTCCGTGAATGCGCTAATGCCCGTCGATGGCGCTAAGCTTTCTCTTTCGCGCAGTCTACTGTACGGAGGAGGAAGAGACAAGATTACAGAGTAATTTGCGCAAGGTGATCGCCGTTCACCAAACGTCCAATGCTCGGAGAGTTTTGAAGTTAATGAAGGCAAGGCTGGGGCTGGGGAGTTGGCTAAAGGTGATTTTTGAGGGGGAGGATTGGAAAGGTCGCTTGTTACGATGTCTTTATGCTAAGTAGATGAGAGAGCTGGCCCCTTTTTTTTAGTGTACGGGATTAATCAGCGTTTTGCTCTAATTTCATTTCGAATATAAAACGTTTTAATTATTTGAATGTGCCAAGCCAGAGGTGCAGTTAATTAAAGTTTTACCAAAGGATTCCTCTGAAACGAAAGCACTTAAAAAATTTTAATTATGTGTAACTTCGCGTAAGGCTAGCTTCACTTTTATCTCGCATCAAGTTTTCAGCATCGCTCCTGTTATTTCACGAAGTTTAATAATTAAAAAAAGACGAGAAAAGAAATCCCGGCGACCCATCGACGGCAAAAGGTAAAAATAAAAGCTAGAATTCAAATCGATAACTTTCAGCAGCTGCTGCTCTTCAATTATTCCGTCTAAAAGAAAAGCTCGCTCCGGCGTATCCCACGGCTAGCAAATAACGATAATGCGCGTCTCTCAAGGAAAAGCTCGAGCTGACGAAAAAGAAAGCCTGCAAGCTCGAAAACTTATTGCGCATAATTCCGGAGTGCCGGCAGGTAGATACAGCAAAGAAACGGCGAGCGCGCAGGAAAAACAGCGTTAAAGCCAAGAGGAAAAAGCGAGCTGCATTTCTCTCTCTCTCTCTCTCTCTCTTCCTCTCGTTGCGCAAAAAAATCGTAATTCCAGAAGCGCGCGGGTGCTGCAAGCGAATATATATACGAGAGGCGAAGTACAACGGTGTAATAAGGAGCGGAGATTCCGGGAAGAAAGCTCGCTTGCCGGGAGACTAAATAACACGCGTATATACGTACTGATGTAAAACAAAGGGTGTGGGTGGAGTGAAGGGCGGAGAGAAAAGAGCGATTCCAAAAAGAGGAAAATTGGACGCTGAAAGGTAGGAGTCACGTTCAGTTCAGAGGGCAAAGTTGGGTGTACTCGATATGTATAAAGCTGGAGCGCGCGCGCACGATCCCTGAGGGATCGATGGGGCTGGAACGAGAGTGCGGTGATTGTGCCGAAAATCTGGCGAAGTGCCTTACCGAGCGCGTTATCTGGTACAGCGCGCCTCTGTTACGTAATGTGAGAACGGTGGGACATTTTTAGATAAAAAAAAACATTCTCAGCAATGTTTCCATCACCATACTAACAAGTCTGAACCGCGTGAAGAAAAAAAAGCCAGACGACAAGGGTCCATCAAAAAGGAAAAAAAATGAATACATCGCGTGTACACGTAGACTAATGCGTGCGTGCACTAGCATTCAGTGACCGGGCTTATCGAGCGCCGCGCTCTAACGTTAAAAAGCAGCGAGCGCGGGGGTATGGAAAAAGCAACGAGGGGCCGAAAGCGAGAAAGAGAGGGAAAAAGCCAAGAGCAAAGAGGACTCGAGGGCGTCTCGCGTGCGCTGAGTTATTTGCCCTCCAGCGCGCGCTCTTTGAATTGATGGCGGCGGCGCTGCGGCGAACGCTTTAGGATAATGCTAATGTATGCGCGGGGGAAGAGCTCGTACCGACAGGGAGGATTGTTCTTATTGGTTTTTTGTGGAGGTTTGTTGATAAGGGAATATCGATGGATGTTTGCTGAGGTATTTTTGTGAAGATTGGAGGAAATTTTTTTTTTGGATTGATGTAGTCATTTGTTGCTAGTGGTTGATGAATCATAGCATATTAGAGCTAGATCATAAAGCAGCTGGATGGCGAGGTGTTGTGCAACTACGTAGGTAGAAAACCGCATTAGATTTCAGAAGGAAACCTGGGGAAATACTAAGTTTTCGGTTTCTAGGTAACTTTAAACGTTCTTTTTAGTCGCGGAATATTTTTTAATAATATATGTTCATTTTTTGCTGACTGCGAATATGAGTAATATTTTTTGGAACGATTCTGAGTTGAGTGACAATTTTTAGTAAAAATGCCTGGTACAGTATGATTTTCCGATTGCCAATTTTCTCTGAATATTGACTCATTATTTTTACATTTTTGCACACGACAAGCTATTTTCATTTGACTATGGTGGCTAGTGTTTCAACGATATAAAAGAAAAATCAAAGCTTCCCCTCATACTTTTAAAAGCGAAAAACTTTTTAATAATTCACGCTAGAACGAAATGTCAGTTTTTCATCGTGTCAAAACTCTTATCAAGTTCCATCAAATCATATTTTTTTGATAAAATACGAGTTGCAAATAACATATAATAAAGATATCGAAATTTTTTCATATTCGGTATGGACTATAATTAACCCGTGAAAAAGGTAAATAAACCCGATATTTCAATACAACGTCATGGCTCCACAGATCTAATTGAAAATGACATTTCACTCCCGCAAAAGCATTTTTCTTAATTACGTACATTGTGTATAGGGCGTTAACTTAACGCGCGCAATACAGCCATAAGTCATCGCCCCCGGCCGGCGCCGTTGCTACATATCATTTATCATCACTTCAAAAGTTTCACTTCTACGTTAAACGGCCGTGCGCGTAAGATGCAGAGTCGTGACTTTAAGTGAATTTTCTCCTCGATTTTTCCGATCTTTTGAGATTATGCATAGAAAGTAAAACGGCGGAGATGATGAAGTTGAAGAGAGATAAGAGAGGTTCGCATAGTATAGTTATAATGAAAAAAATATCACGAATAAGAGGAGCTTTAGAAAATATGAAGTATTTCAAAGATGAATTAAGAGTTGTGATGCTGCAAATTGGTGTTTTACTTCAAGTATTAAGAGCGAAAAAGTGGACGAGAATGCTGTTCTATTTTAGAAAATGCCTCAAATGATTAAATCATAAATTCAACCATTATAATAGTATTGCTTCAATACAGTTAAAAATAATACTTTTAATTCTTTTTATAATAATAAAAATATTCCATAAAATTAGTAACTAAAATATACTTTGCTTATTCAAACGACGAACAAGCAATGCAACAGAAATACCAAACAAATCCTTTATTTCTTTATTAATCTAAAATTCTCGCATCCTTCCGCTCCAGTCGCAATATAGAAAAGTCTGGCATCGTCACACGTGCGCGACGGCGAAAAATTCGCGATAATTTTCTTGACTCCCACGCGCTCAGAGACAGAGAAAGACAGAGAGAAAAAGAGCGAGAAATAAAGAGGAAGCGCAGCGAAATGAAAAGCGTCGCGACAGCTGCTGCAGCAGCCCCAATTTTCTCACTCTCTAACTCTCTCTCTCTCTCTCTCTCTTTCTCCTCTCTTTCGATGTATACGAATTTCCAGTACATACAGAGAGAGAAAGAGAAAAGAACGCGGCTCGACCTGCTGGCCTACACTTATATGCATTGTGCGTCGCGCGCTCAAAAAAGGGGCGCGCGCTCGTTGACCTTTTCTGCTTTTCGCGCTTTCCATTTTCGCGAGATGAATGCAGGCACGCTGGATATGTGTGTGTGTGTGTGTGTGTGTGTTATGTAATATACCTTGACACGGCTGGAATTCTTTGAAACGCTGCCGAGGAAATCGACTCCGGGTATATAGTGCGAAGAGTGCTAGTTTTTCAGCGCACCCTTCTGTCTCTGAGGAGGGCCGAAAATGTGGGCCGAGTCTCGTTAGAGCGAGGAGGCTTTTGTTTGAGAGGAAATAATTAAAATTAGACTTTGTTTTCTTTCTCTTGGCGGATTGTTCACTTTTTTTAATGCGCGGATTTTAATTTGAAATGGGCCTAATTTGTCAAATGCGAGCATTACCTATTTTTTACTTACTTTCTGTTACAGTTTTTTGGATTATTTTTAAATATTTTGATTACAAATACAGAGAAATAAAGTGGAAAAATGATAATATTAAATTATTAAATAATCTTAACGTAATATATTTTTAGAATAAATTATGAAATATATAGTTTGTACAAAAGCTTTATTATTTCCAAGAAAAACCTCGGAATTTTACTCAACAATTTTCCCATTTCATCTATCTTTTCATTTTCACAGCTTATTATATACTATAATGGAAAAATTAAATAAAAAAAAACATTAATAACACTTCGGCATTATCGTGTATAATAGCTTTTAATAAAGACCGGACCTTCGGGAACGAAGGCATATACCACACCGGCAGTTTCATTTCGCGATTTCTTTCCGAGGCAGCGACGAGGAAATAATTTAGTTTAGCGTATGGCTCGCCCTCTCACCCGCACCTGCGGCATGCGAGTAGCTCAAGCAAGACATATGACTAAGGGGAAAAAAACTCTGAATAATCCACGCGAACATGAGAAGTATTTTAAAGGAAAAGTTTCATTTTTAAGCGCGTAATATCTTTGATGACACGCATTTTTCCCACTGGCTGAGTTAATGATTGGCTTGGATCAGCGGCTGGTATTGATTTCCGCTGATGCATACGGATGGAAATTGTTAGTTCATTATTGTTGTTACTGTTAGCGTCGATCAAATTTTTATTCTCTAATAATTCAATCGTATTTTTATTGAGTAAGAGTACAACAGCTCGCGAAGCTCTGAGTAATATACGAGCGTATTTCGAACAAGATTTATGGTTAATCTCGCTACTGCTACATTGTTGTATAAATCATCCGAATTCGAACGCAAAATTTCGATAGACACGCAAAATCCAAAGAAATACATACACACTTCATGAATTTCCACGATCGTTAAATCCGTAGCAGGTACACCTAATTTGTAATCAAAGAGAAGAACGAGAAAATTCGCAAATTGCTCGACGAAAAGAGAGTCCTAAGGATCGCAGTCGCTATTATATTAAAACTTTGCACCTAATTTACGATTCAAATAAAGGAATAATGGCGCGAATTTGAAATTAAAATGAGTGACCTTAATTACGGGACCCGCGGGGCAAACAAAAGTAGAACAACAAAACTTCTGTTTGAAAAAAAAAGAAGAGGAGCCGAGTCCAGAGTCACAATCCGGAGCACGCGAGCCAAGTAACTTTTAGCAAGTTTGCTCAGCAGCGCCAGCAACAAGCGCATAATCCCGCGGCAAAGTTTCGCCGAGCAGCTTCGTCACCGGTCTTACCGCAGAATTTTTTTTCCAAAGCCCCATATACTCGTCCAATTACAGTTCACTGCTCTGATGGCATAGGCTTTTTTTTCACCGAGCTTTTCTCGAACTTGTTATGTACAGGTACAGCATTTTTTACGTGGACTAGAGGAAACAGGAGGATTATGTATGAAATTTATTAGAGTCTTGATGAAGTTCGTTGGATAGAATTTAATTAGGGAAAAGTTTTATAAGTTTTAATGAACTCGGCGACACTAAAGCATTATCTCTTAATGAACTGGGAGACTCTAAAGCATTTTCTTTTTTTTATTCTAGTAATACTAACTTACATTTTTTTTTTTTTTTTTTGTTGTATTTTTTTCATACTTTAATGGTAAACGTGCGTGCGATTCCAAACTTTATTAAATTTATTAGATTCTAAATTTTATTAAGACTATACTTTGTAAATTTCGTTTCATTAGTATTGCTACCGTTTCATATTTATTTAGTTCATTTTATCAAACAATCAATTAAAAATAATTTTAAGCAAAACATACTTATAAAGCTCTTACTCACAAAGTGGCCATGACACCTTAACTCTATTTATTTTCACAAACGAATGAAAGAAAATATCATGTAACCACCAGAGCGACGCCTTCAAAATGAGATAACTTAAAAATACCTCATTCAAATTAAAAATAAAGATCGCGCACCGAAAAAGACACCACTTCCGCCCGCCTATCCGAAATATTAAGACATTGTCAAACACGAGTATATCGTATCATCAGAACAATGACGGAACGATGACGTCCCAGCTGAAATGAACGGACACAACATTAGTGTGGGTGTATTTTTATAGCGCCGGTCGGGTCGTTCGAAAGCGAGCGCCGTATTTCGTTGCCGGCCCGATTTCTAGGTCGAGGATTTTTCACTGCCAATTGTTGTACGGGAGGGTAATCCACTGCGGCTTTTAGCCCTAGTGGAGGACGTCATTTTGGGAAATGGTCGAAAAGTATCTAGCTAAAAGCTGCCGTTATTTCTTCCACTTCAGAGTGGAGCTACCAGACTTATCCATCACGGCCTGGAGGCAATATTGCGTTCCTATTCTAAAAAAGCCTTTGGCGAGTGTAGTCAGGGTTTCCAGTTCGCAAATGTGGCTGGTGAAATGCTTATGCGGAAAGAGAAAATTTTCTCACAATATAAGTTTAATATTATTAAGCGTTGGGGGATATAAAAGATTAGGGCAATTTCTCATCTTGTTTTTCTATATGAAAAATGCTTAGTTTATAATTAAATGGTAACGTTCGTAAAATCCTACGCAATACGATAAATTTGGTAGTATCTACAAAATAATTAATGATCGATGAGGTCATTGCCTTTCTCTTCTGTCATTAACTTGAGCATAAAAGATAAGTATATTTAGTGAACAGAAGAATCTTTAGGTTGTTTTTGCATATGCGCAATATAATTATTGTTAATACTACTTATATAAGGGTAATTTTTATTACACAAAATCTTTAAAAAACACGCTGAAGTTGAACAAGGTCTTACGTTATTTTGTTGGAATCAACGACATGATTTCTCTTATAACGAAGTTACGTATAAATTATAAATAACAAGAAATCTGGAGCAAAGCAATCAAATTAATATTTCTTGGACGTTAATTAATAAAAAATCATTTAATATTCTGATCACGCTGCAGTAAACAAAAAAATGATAAAATATGAAATTCAGGACGCCTCGTAGCATAATAATTGATATATAAATGAATATCCATTAATTACCAGCTTTTACATATACAATGGTATCCCGAACGAATGTTTTATTTTTCAATACTGTCGCTCAACAAATCATTTTAAAACTTTAAACACAAAACAATAAAAATCACTTTACATAATCCCAAAGCCTAAATCATCCAAATCTATTCTAAAATATTCCTTATGTAGCTTAGATCCCTATCAAGCCCCACTCGCATTGACACAACCCATCCTATAATCACCGACCCAGAGAAGGACAGACCCAGCATCTAAATCGCGCATCTCATCAGCTAATGCCTAACCCAGCCCAACCCACCAAAAAAAATAATCACGTAGTCAAGCCACGAAAAAAAAATACCAAGAAACAAAAAAAGAAGAGATAAAGAAACTCACCGCTCTATCATCCACATAGACATAGGCCGGCTTCGCGCTCGCCAGCGCCAGGATCATCCCAGTCAACACGATGAGCATCTTGCCGATTTCAAATCGGCGCCTCGGCCGGCTCGCCAGCGCTCTCCTACAATTCACTTTCGCAGCTTCCATAATTCGCGGTAAGGCACAAGGCACAAAATAAAAAAAAAAAAAAAAAACGAACAAGGCCGGCTGTAGGCACGAAGGCACACAGATTCAGCTCGCTGTCGCGTCAGCTACTCCCCATCCGGGCGCGCTGACTTTTTTTCCTGGCTGCGAGTGCGTCGAGGAGGAAGTAGCGACGGTCAGGAAGCGAGCGACTCGCCGCTGCTGCTGCCCATACCGCCAGCACCGCTGCCGCTGACTTTCCTCGATGCTCGATCCATCTCAATAAAGAACGAGATCACACATTGCCCGTAGAGGCTGCGCGTCCCGCGGAGACACGGAGGAGATGGCTTTTTCTTCCTTTGAAAGCCGAGAGGCTCTCGCTGCAGCCTGCGGGCCCCTTGGCGGCCCTGCCTCCGTAAGTGGACTATCTTTCGCTCGCTCTCGCTGCGGCTCAATTTCTCCGGGGGGATGGACGGATTTTTACGGCGGATGGATGAACTCTTGCGGTGCGGCTCGTTACGGACTCTCTCCCTGCAGCGGGACGTTTTATTGCTCCCTCAGTGATCCAGTAAGTCAGCGGCCGACACTAAAAGTTTTCGCGCACTTCTGTTTCATTCACTAAAACAAAAATCATCTAACACTCCGGCGTACAGCAAAGCGAACGAAAGCACGAAAATTTCACCACAGCTCTCCGGAGGCCGCATCTACATTTAAACTCTCTGTCAGTCGCGCGTGCTAAGCGGCATGACTGCGCGCGCCGGCAGTGTGGCCGTCAATGTGCTCGCCTCGGCCTCGGCAGCTCTCCTTTAAGAATCGGTTTGCCGTCTCTCTCTCGCTCGCTCGGCTCTCCCGCCTCGCTTCTGCTGCTGCTCTCTCTCTCTCTCTCTCTCTCTCTCTCTCTCCCCGCCTCCTTCCTCTTCCCGTGGCGATGTGCGTGCAGAGTGTGGCGCTCGGCGGCTGTGGCTCTTCCAGGCCCCCCTCTGCACGATAAGCGGCCGGGAGCATCCAGCCCCCGAACCTGCGGACAGATAACGTTTGTTGCCTTGTTTATTGCTTGTTTGGGATGATGAGTTGGCTTTCGCTGCGCTGGGATGCGCGCTTTGGGTGGTGGGTGGTTTGGAACTGCTGGTGTGGTGTTAGAGAAAAAGGATAGGTTAATTGATTCTATGATTAAAGATTAGTGTGAAGATATAATGTACTTTCTTGTAATAAATATATTGTAAGCGATAGAGTGAAATTTTGCTGGTGCATTATGAAAAGAACAACTTTTATCTTGAAATTTACATACTGCAAGTTGAAATTTTACTTTTTGTTCGGCTCGTGTGAGCATGTATACAGTACAAGCTGATAAGGCTAATTTATAACGTATAATTTTCGGTAATAATAATTAATAATACACCGATACATTGCACGAGTTATAGTTCAGTTAGTACAATACCATATATCTAATTTTAATTACACATTTATGAGATAATATATTTTAGATCGTTGAAGGTATAATTCACTAAATATACCGCAAGTAATTTTCGATGCGATATGATCAATAAGCATAACCAGACTTTAAATATTTTAATATTAATTATCGACCGCGGCTTTACTCATTTTATTTATTGCTAATTGAGTAGCTTAGTATTAATATAAATATTGAATAAACCTACAACAATATTTTCTATAATTTATGTACTTTATATAAGTAAGTTCTTTCAAGCCTTTATCGTTAAAACTTAATTCAAATTTACTAGCGTAGTCTGCAAATTATAGAATTACGAACATTCCAAAACGAGCGTATCTAAAAATCCCTATAGAACTACAAACTTTCCAAACCGAATATATCAAAAAATCCCAAGTTCAAATAAACAAGAATAATTTCCAATCTCCCAAACCCACCCAATAAAATTCCTAATCACATAAAGCATCACCCACCGAAAGAACACTTTCCGCAGACGTCACGAAAATTTCATTCATCACCCCCGACACTACCGAAAGCCCGATCCTCTCCTCCCCAACCATCGGGAAGCGAATTTCCATGCTAATCCAAGCCACAGCCCATCAGCCCGCCCGTAACCCATCGGACTTGCCAACTCTCGCCTTCCGAGAAGATCCGCGTATACATAAGACAAGAGACGTCTCCTGTAGCCATCTCCTTTCCTATATACAGCTCCCATCGAGGCACTCGCGGGAATTTCGCGGCTTTATCCGATACTCGCCAGCTGGATATTCCGGCGAAATTCTCGCGTCATTAGCTTAACGGCCGGGCGCGAAGGCGAGATTGGGACGACGTAATCGTCGCAGTTGCTGTCTCTTGCGATACCGTTATGCCGCCGTACGGTGGAAAAAATGCGTCATAGGAGGGATTTTTCTTTCTGGGTTTACGCTTCAATGAGTGCCGAGGGTTAATTTTTTATAACAGTGGGTCGAGGTTTGACGAGGCGAGGATTGCAGGTGGAATTGAAATGGAGATTCGCGCTTGAGGCGGCTTGTTACGTTTTCGGATCAAATTGTACACGATGAAACGTGAGTGTAATGTTTTGCTGAAACGCGGGAATAATTCAATTTTGTATGCTTTGTGTATGAAATATAATATCGGGCGTTTCGAAGAGAGAAAGTTCTCACAGAGGTATTACGTAACTCGATGAAACGGACTGTAGAAATGAGATTAAAGCAATAAATAGAGAGATCAAACACCTGGAAGAACAAAAGAAGCGATAAGTATAGTTTTATCCGATTTTACTTCTTCTACTATTAGTTTTATAAAACAAACGTTAGCTCAATACTAAAACTTTTACTTTTACATTCTGATAATATCCCAACACAATTCGTTTACGAATTCCATAGTAAACAAAGGCATTGCGTATCCAGCTTTTATCTAAACGCGCAGGTGAAGCGTACGTATACTTCCGTTTTATTCGGGCACGCGCCGGCGACAGACGAACAACTATAACCTTCTCAAAAGTGGAATGCGATAAAAATCTTTGATGATGAATCATCGGCGCTGTGCTCGTGTTTTGCACCTGAGATTAGTGCTGACGTTTCATAAAGCGTTACTTGGACTTGACTTTCTCGTATGATCGTTTTGCTCTGGGTGTGATAAATTCAGAGTTGAAAGTACTTACGTAGTGTTTATGAAGAGTATTTTTACATTTGAACTTTGGAATTTTCGGTGTTATTATCAAGTGATAGTGGAGAATAGTTAGAAACGTCATTCATTTTTGAATAACGGCATGTAATCAAGCAAAAAAGTGCGCTATCAAAACGGAAAACACTAACGAACATCCTTATGGATAAAAAGACCGAAAATAGTGACCGGAAGTTGTTGTATGAATACATGCAAAATGATGCACACATGTATATTGTTGGATGAAATAAGGCTACTGATGTTAAAAAATAATCCTATCCTATTCCTGACACAGTATAATCTACACTTTATTTTATTTTTCATTCGTACTTTGTAATTAGTTTAAAGAACAAACGATCATATAATAAAAATAAAACTTGAATAGACGATGTAAAAAAGATAAGATCATTGCAGTTGCGTAAACGAACATTATCCTTTCTCAATCATCCATTTAAACTAAGATTAACTTATTGAGCAACTTTTTCATCCGATTGTAATCAATACTTCTAAGCCGTTGATCATACCGATACATTTATTTATATCAGAAAGAATAATAATGCCCTTATTTAACATTTTTACTTCATCACAGAGAGAGTTATACGATTATTCAAGGCTAATTAAAGTTCCTTACTTCTAGTAAGAATTAAGATTTTAATACTAAAATAAATAATAATCTAAGGAAACTGAACAAGATTTACATAAAGTAATTTTCAAAACATTTTAAATTCACTGTTAAAATAATCTCACTAAAATTTGAAGGAATGAAAAGCCTCGAAAAGCATTTTCCTCATCACCAACCCCCAACAAAGCAGCCCAACCCTCCACCACCCAATCTCACCAGCTCCATCGAACCGTGAACTTTCATTCTCCGGACAAACAAAGCGCCATACTCACTTCTCCTCTCGCTTATCGTCTCCCACTCTCCGGAGCGCATCAGCGCGCCGATGAAATCAGGAAGAGCCGGCGTCTTCGCCGCTCCCGTCGTCGCTCCGCGCGTTCATCTTGCACACGCGGCGCCTTCCCCACGTCAGCTTCCTACTCGCGAGCCAAACTTTCAGCAGCCGAACTTAATTTTGCCCCGTTTATCTCGCGTAACGGCCTCTCGTGCAGCCCTCTAGCTTACACTTTTGTTGACTCTTCGACGGTGAATGCGGGCCTGGAAAAAGAAAAAGGGGAGAGTTTGTAGCTGCGTGTGTGCTTAGTCTGTACACATATGAGGAGACCGACGCGCTGGATGATTGAGGGCTTAGCGAGAGGGTTAGACAATGCGCGCGGCTGGAGTTTCCGCTGGTACGCCCCTGACTCGCTTCTTCTTTTTTTTTTCTTTTTGTGTTGGAGTATGGAGGTGGTTTGTGTTGGGCTGACCCGTGGAGGTGTATTATGCATCAATTCGGGAAAGTCTTGGGTGAACGGACGCGCGCGGGTGTACGGCCGCTATTCTGCCGGACGGTTTTATATCGTCCTCGCGGTCGTTTTATTGGACAATGAAATTCTCATCTTTCTGGGCTGGAGGTGGACGTATTATATATACTAGGGGCTCTAAGCGTAAACTTTGGGTGTAAAATTTTTAGTGCCGGGCATTAAAGCCGTTATGAACGGCGACATATATTAAAGTGAATTTTGAGTAGGTTATAGCATAGCGCCAAGATACAAACCTTGAATTCGGCGCCGTTCGCGCGGCCGTTGTATAAATAATTGAAGGCGTAAAACTCTTACGGAGTTTGGAAAAGTGACAAATTAAATTGACCCACATTTTTATTCATCGCCGGGCCGATTCGTCACGGCGCGAATGGAATTTTAGTACCCTATATGAAGACGTAAAAAGTTGAGTTGTAAAAAGCAATTGCATACGCCGCTAACGAAACTATTAATTCCAGGAAGTTTATCTGGCGATAGTGCGACGATATACTTATTGTAAGCGGTTTAAAAAGGGGGGAAAGCGCAGTAAAACATCGCCGTAAAAAACGTCCATTCTTCATCGAGGAAGTGCTTGGCATCAAAGATAACAATGAGCAAATGTTTATTAAATGCAGTCTAAAGCGAATCTTCTAATTCACTGCACTCCGCGCCTGGGCTCATAAATATCCATAAATTTCACTCAATATAAAATACACGGAGAGAGAAGACGGAGAAAAAAGCGTGAAAAATATGCTTTCATTAAGAACTTCCGTTCTTGAGCCATCGCGCCGAGCTCGTTCTCGTAACTCCAGATACGACGTTTTTATCTCCTAGCCGGCTAGCACACGACAAACGAGTGTTTATGGTAAAACGCAAGGCGGAGGCGCAAGACTAATCTATACGTATATGAAGAGCGCCCCTGCGAGTGCTTTTATTATGTGTATCGGAACCATTGCTCAGCGATCCGCGCTCAGCTCTCTTTTTCGAGTCCTCCGAGATGCATGCAAAGAGCCAGTGATTTTTATATTTTTATAGCGGGGGAGGGGGGAGCCAGGCATTGCGCGCTCTTTTGAAATTTAAAAGTGCGGGATAAATATAGCTGGGGCCGCGCGGGCTGAAGATTGCAAGCGTTCGATCGATGAGGATGTTTTGAGGAAGGTTGATCGAGGGGAAGAGAAGTTCTGGATGGATTTTGTTGAAAGATTGATCTTTTGTTTTTTGTGGATGTGAGTACGTGTTTTTAAGAAATGTTTGTGTTTAGTATTTTTTAAAAATTGCTTTTGGTAAAATGAGGTGAGGCGACGTTTTTAAAAAATTGTGATTAAAATGGATTAAGATGATATTTTAGAAAAATTAAAACAGTAAAGGAATATAATTTATGAAGTACATTATGTTACAGTAGAAGATTGAAAAGTAGGGTGTCGCATACGGCGTGCGTGCCTCGTAGGCATCTTGAGTCCTAATAAATGCGCAAGATTATGGATATTTTAATATTTAAATTTTACAGAAATTAACAATTTTATCGCTTTATTACTATAAAAATCTCGGTAATATTTTAATTTTAGCCTCATTTTTCGTTGAAATGTGAATCTTGTATTTTTCTTTTTATTCTTTTAAATTTATAAAACTTATTCTTTATAAAACTTGAAATATTTATTCTGAAAAATAACTTCATCTCAAACATTGTGAAAACTGACAATTTTTTCAAATTAAACTTTTTTTATAGTTTTCCAAGTTTTTCAAATAATAATATAAATATAAATCTGCAAGAGAAGCCGGGCATAAAATCGGCTACCTTTATCTCGTTACTCGACTAATAAGCTCTTATACATACTAACAAGCTGGGTAGAGTATCACGATGAAATTAAAGGAGATGTGTACTAAACTTTCGAAAACCTAAAGTACATGCCCCAGCACTCTAAAATTTCAGCATGCATTGCAGAAATTTCAGGAAGTTTCTCACTAAAATTTCTAGCAAATTATGTTGAGTAGTGTTCGAGTTAAAAAGTTAGACAAATTGGTGAAAATTCAAAAAGTACCTGTTTTACGGAATTTACAGTTGAAAGATTATATCTATAGCTTCCCAAGAGAACTGCTTTAGTCCGTTATTTTCGAAAATCGAATTTAAACTGTTTTCGAGGAGCTTAAGGAATACTAGATTTTTTGAAAAATTCATAGAATTATCGGAAAGTTGATATTTAATAGAGTTATCAAACATTTAACAATAACAAACTAAGTGAATAAATCCATTTTTCTTCGAATATATTCATATTCAATGCCGGCATGAATAAATGTTGGATTTGAACTTGTTTCGTCCTTGGGAAGCCAGACATATTAATTTGCAGTAGATATACCAATAAGTTAAATTATTTCTTGTTAAAATGAAAATAACAGGAATTTCCATCTCCAATTTCAAAAAATTTACACCTTTCCTTTGTAACGCTACGATAGAGAGAGAGAGAGACACGCACAAACACACACAAACACAACAAACATACACACACACACTTCTCTCTCGGAATCGCGCACTCGCGGCTAATAAATTAACACGGCTCCCTCTCCACAGCGCAACGTAGAGAGAGCACCGCGCGCAGCCAGAGGAATAGAAGAAGAGAGGGGAGCGCGAGAGCTTACGGGCTCGCAGCAGCGGCCGAGAGAGCCAGTCTCTCTCCG